>JANHGD010000893.1:30448-46372 GCA_027560375.1 Imantodes cenchoa
AAGAAGCAACCTAGAACTATGGGGAAATTTCCTGACAGAACAATTAATCAGTGAAACAAATTGCTTTCAGAAGTTGGAGTTTAAGGAGAGATTGCATAATTTGTCTGAAATGGTATAGGGCAGTGATGGTGAACCTATGGTACATGTGCCACAGGTGGCACACAGAGCCGTATCTGAAGGCGTGCAAAGGCATTGCCCTATGTCAGCTCCAGCGCACATGCGCTAACTGATTTTCAGCTGCCTTTTCAGCTGTTTTCGCTCTCCCCAGGGTTCAAGAAAGCCTCCTGAAGCCTGGGGAGAGCAAAAAATAGCCCAATGGGCCTACCGGAAGTCCAGAGTCTTCAATAAGGCCTGTGAGCATGTGCAGGGGGGCAACAGTGGTTGTGCCTATGCATGGGGGAAGGGCATTGCATTATGGGTGTGGGCACACACACGTGCATGCTATCGTGCATGCGTGCACCCTTTTGGCACCTGAGCCAAAAAAAGTTCCCCATCACTGGTATAGGGTTTCCTGCCTGAGCCGGGGGTGGTGGTGTTGGACTAGAAGACCTCCAGGATCCCTTCCAACTCTGTTATTCTATTATCATTCTTTTCAGACAAAGTCCATTGGGCTTACCTGAACCTAATCTTCGGTCAGATCGTAAGGCTGCCTGTAACCTTGGCTATTATTATGTTTGTATAGATTCAGTTCAGAACTGAATGAGAATGAGAACAACCAGTACCCAGCTCAGTTTCAAGGCTGATTGTGGGGGAAAAATCCTTCTCTTAAAAAAGCTTCTCTTAAACCTCCTCTATTCATAGCACCATAAAGGAGCCACTGAGTGCCCAACGCACCTTCAAATCTAATGGCTCCTAAATATTTTCAAGGAAACAAGCAACTTCACATCTCCAATCCCAAAGTATCGTGACTTATAAATTCCACTAAATTGAGAATGTATTGCCATATAAACACACTCAGGGCTGCCTAGTTTTTAATGTATATATGTATACATTTACATCTAGTGGAGATTTATAAGCCTCCAATCTGTACAACACAGGATACATTACCTGTACGTTACATTAAAGAAATTCAGAGGTGATTTAGTTAAGGAAATGGTGTCTCAAGGAAATAGGGATTTAATGAGGTGGCTACATTGTTTGTAACATCTAATGATTTATCTTAACCTTTTAATATTGTATTAATTGTGGAATGCTTTTTTAATATTGTTCATGTTGTGGTTTTATATTGTTTACTGCCAAGAACCGCATTTTGTGAGATATAAATGACCATCTTATTTTATTTATTTTTTAAAGGCAGGAATTCAAATTGAAATCTCCCTAATCAATGACTGCCAGCCTACCTTCTTGAAGTCATCCCCTATAGTAGAGTTATTTCCTTTGATTATTGGTTTCACTGTCAGGATCCTCTGTGTTTTTCCTAATGTTCAACTGGAATAGGTGTCTCTGTAAGGTGCGATTATGAGCATCAATGAAACGGCTGACGGTACCTTGCTTCCAATATCTGAAATAAATGCACTGAGTTGCGGATGTTCTATTGAACTGTTCCAGGTGGGCTGTGATTCCACAGAATCGGAACCCAGAATACTGTATTTTGGTTGTTCAAGGTTTCTACTAAAAAGAATCCAGAGGGTTTTTTACAGGGCAATTAGGTAGGACACAGCAGGCATGCCTTGCTTCTCCTTTCCTCTCCTCTGCTCCCTAGCCTGTGAACGGAACCATCTGCCAATCTTCCATCCCCTCCCTTTCTCTATCACCTCTTATAAGCCAAGAATATTGGCGGCAAGGTACCCAACTGGACCTTCCGTCTCACAATCTTTCCAACAGCTTCATTTTGCTACCTCTGCTTAGCTGCCACTAAGATTAGTCCATGGGAGGTTATTTTTATATATGATTCTGCTCGGAACATCCGCTTCGGTGCAGACATGGACTATTCTGAATTTACAGTGTACACAATATTTTCTACGTTCCTGCTTCAGACTATTATTCTGTGTCTTGCACTCTGAATTATATATAGCAAACCATAATTTAATCATTTGAAAAGTGCTATTGTGTTATCTTTGCTTCAGCGCTAAGCGTACAGAGTTTCCTCAGTAATTGGACACATATTTGAGATCTGGTTAAGGCAGAATATAGCAACAGTATTCAGGCTGCAATTTGAAAACTCTTTTTCTGTTGAGGCCATCTTAAAAGCGCATCTACCATTATTAGCAGTTATGTTGCACTGCTGACTCATGTTCTGCTTGTGATCAGCTACAATTAAAGTTTTTTTTAAAAAAAATTAAAGTTACCTCTGTTGGGTCATTGAGGGTGAGTTGGGCAGCCACATAAATTTTCTTTAAAAAGACAAAAAACGGTTCTGTGGGCATGGCTTGGTGCAAGTGGTTTGGTGGGCATGGCAGGGGAAGGTTACTGCAAAATCCCCATTTCCTCCCAATCAGCTGGGACTTGGGAGACAGAGAACAGATGGGGGTGGTGCCAGTCAGAGGTGGTATTTACCGGTTCTCCGAACTACTCAAAATTTCTACTACTGGTTCTCCAGAATTGTTCAGAACCTGCTGAATCCCACCTCTGCAACACACACAACAAATGAAACCCTGTTGCCCAATAGTATCTATGGTATGCATTTAATTATATTTTTTTTCAATAGAGAACTTTGCTCTTGTAAATGTTATACCGTACATTCCTGTCACTTCGTCTTGCATTTGAACCCATCAAAAGCTTTTTAAAATCATATTGCTTCCATCTTCTATAATACTATTTTCTCCATTTTATGGCATCTACCTCATAGATGAAATGGCTGATAGGTACTTGGCCCAGGACTGAAAACTCTAGCACAGTGATGGCAAACCTTTTAGACACCAAGTGCCCAAACTGCATGCACGCGCATGCCCAAACTGAAAGGTGCATGCATGCATGCACACACAGACATGCACATGCACAGACATGCTGCGCATGCGCAGCAGAGACCCAAAGACCAGCTAGCCAGCCGGAGGCGGGGCATCCTGACATCAACAGCGCGCCAAGAGGTAAGATCTTTTCTTTCATGCGCTTCTGTTTCATTGTTTGCAGGGAAACAGAAGCTCACGAAAGAAATGCCATGGAGATCTGACCTGGGGGGCGACGGCGCACGTGCCAGCAGAGAGGGCTCTGCGTGCCACCTCTGGCCCATGTGCCATAGGTTCCCCATCACAGCTCTACCACCTCACTTAATCCAATGGATTGAAATTCCATTGAAATTTTATATAAATTTTATATATTTTAAGAAATTTTAAATGGGGTGGAATTTTAATTTAATTAATTAATTGCATTTTAATTGGCAGCCTATCAATGTCATGGTTTAATATGTCTTTTAACTTATTTAATGATTCTGTATTTTATTCTTTTATATTGGCTGTACACCGCCCTGAGTCCCTAGGGAGAAGGGCGGTATAAAAATCGAACAAATAAATAAATAAATAAATAAATGGCAGAAAAAAATACTGTATCTAAATCTATTGTAAATATGGCAAGGGAAAAATCTCAGCAGCAGAGAGAGGTCTGGCACTCAGAGAGGGGTCTGGTAACTCCAGCGCCCCCTGGTGTCCAACTGACTTCCATTTTCTTTCTCAC
The DNA here is from genome assembly GCA_027560375.1 of Imantodes cenchoa. NCBI lineage: Eukaryota > Metazoa > Chordata > Lepidosauria > Squamata > Dipsadidae > Imantodes > Imantodes cenchoa. The sequence continues at coordinate 34,058 of JANHGD010000893.1, forward strand.
CCCTTCCCCTTCAGCCCCACACAGGGCTTGCTGGAGTAGAGGCATTTTATGGGATGGAGGGCAGGGAGATAGACAATAGCATCTCTAAGAGATACTTTGAGTTCTTAAAAGTACAAAGCTACCACTGAGCTTTAGGAATCCCAGTGGAACAAGGCATATTATTTTCTTAGATCACATAGCATGAAAAGAAAATTAGTATTTAATGATGCCACACTAATTCCAGTTACTAAAAGGTATGACTTTATTACGCTGTTTGTTAATTGCCCTTGATGTTTTTTAATGACAGATAGTGAATCATTTTTGTATAATTACTGCACATAAAGGTTCAGCTTTTCCTGTACTTAAGATCATAAATCCTTTTCTTTTTTGGCTTCTGCGGCTGGTTCATTTTTAAAATAATATTATTTCAGAGATTTTTAACCTAAAGATCACATTGAACAAAATTCACACAGCTTTATTTTCTACTTTCAATTATGAGTCAAAAGAATGACCCAACTTTTGAACTAAATTCACTCAAATATCAATAATATCCTGGACCCAAGAATCCATACTAAAATTAAATGTTGATACCACATACATTCCTCTCAAGTAAAAGTCTGAAAAATGTTTAAATGACATTCAAGGTGTGCATGTGAAAGTGTACGTGTGTGTGTGTGTGTGTGTGTGTGTGTGAATGTGTGTATGTGCTTTAAAAGCTTTCCACTTAACATTCCAGTTATATTTTTGCAGTGACACAATGTTTTAAAAAAATGAAAGTGAAGCTAATGCAGAAACAAAACAAAACAAAGCAAAAATAATCCTTCTAACAGTATCCACTGGAGTTTAGCAATTATATTGGCTTAGCTTCTGGCACATAGACAACATTTTTGTCAGTTCCAACCCCAGTTTTATGACTAGGGTAGTTTACAGGAAATAAATAGAAGAAATCTCCTTAAGTTAACTCCTCACGTTTTATTACTTGAATGCACTGATTAAAGTAAGACATATTTCATAGGCTCTTGCTAACTAAGCCACAAATTCACTACTGTATCTTAATGGTTTAGCAAACACATAATTCTCCTGTCTTAGGACTGCCAAGTAGGAGTGCTTTTGCTGAGCTGTTTCTAGATGTATTTTATTTCTGGCCCAGTAAAACTGGTAGACAAAAGTCCTACATGCTTAAACTCTTGGAACATTACTCTGTGTAACAGGAGCAGTTGAACTATGCAAACCCCCCAAATACTTAAATTCATGGAAGTTTTCATTAAATCCCTCCCATCAAAACAGATGTGAGAGTCCATACGAGTGTCCTCTGAAGCAAGGAATCCAATGAGATAGCTGCAAATAGTGTTTTTGTACTATGCAGATGTGACGACTTTCTTGCCACCAACTCACAAATCATCCTGTAAGGAGGAATTCAGAACATAACACTTTTCTTGAATCCTGAAGTCCAGCTTCTGAGTCAAGAGAAGTCCATCTTGCTTGATTTGAATTCAGCTTCAGCTTCTTGCTTTACTGTATTAGCTCTGGACACTTCCACCCCAGTTCAGAGAAGCACAGCTGAGTGTCATGCCCCCATTGGAGCCTGAATCTGTGGAGGAGGACTAGCCGGAGCCAGAGCTGATGGAGATTGAGGGGGGTGGCTTTGTTGTCTTTGGAGGAATGTGGGAGGAGCAGGCCCAGGCAGGGCCCCAAGGGCCCCTCAGGATTGGGATGGCTTCTTAGCAGGGAGGAATGGGGGCAGAATGACCGAGAGAGTGTAAGCATGAGGTGCGATGAAGCTCATGTGAAGAGCAAGGAGCGCCCCCTCCTGATCCCCAAGCATGGAGAGTGGAGAGAATGCGGGAACAGCACAGGCTGACCCAACGACTCAGGAGGAATGCGCCCCTCCCCTCTTCACAAGGCACACCTGGGGACTGAGATTTAAGGAGATGATGTGGAGAGGGGCATTTGTTGGGAACAAATGCTGAATTGGTAGAGTTTGGTGTGCTGGTACAGACATTTGGAGTTTGCAGGATTGCTTGCTTCTTCCTTACTTTGTGGATGAGGTGCCTTGTTTCTGACTTCATGGACTCATTGTTTGTTCCTTGTTTCGTGGACTCATTTCCCTATTCCTTTGTTTTGGGTGCAGCCAGAGGCTGCCATCTGTGTGTGTGTGTGTGTGTGTTCATGGTTTGCTCTGGGACTTGCCAAGAACGTGGGAGTGTTTGGGGGGAAATTTGAAGTATTAAAGAGGAGTTTGAACTCTCAGCTGGCTGTGTGACCTTCGTGCCTCGTCCCAGTTCATCAAAGCTGAGTATTCTTAACATACAGGGAGCTCCAAAGCTGCAATTGGCCTTTCTTGGAAAGATTCAAATAAAATCCCAATAATACATGAGACATTATGGAGCCCTCCAGGACATTCTCCAAGCGGGTGGAGGCAGTCAAGATGTTTCCCAGTACAGTTTCTAATAGCAACCAGTCAGAAGGAGTTTGGTAGCATCTTTTCCGACTAACACATTTTATTAAAAGGTATAATAAACTTTCATGAGCTTTAGCTTTAGCAAACTTCACCAAAGGCATAGAGTGATTAGACTGACGTAGGGTTTAAATGGTGTGTGTGTGTGCGTGTGCGCGTGCGCGCGCGCGTGTGTGTGTGTCAGAAAGGAATAGAAAATAGGTTGGTTATGCAATGAATGCTTGCTGCGGCTTGTGATGATACAATATAAAATCTATATCTGTATAACCAACCTGTTTTCCCCTTTCTCCCCCCACCTCCTTCCAATTTAAATCCCCCATCAGCCTACCACTTTATGCCTCTGATGAAGAAAGCTGCAGCTTACAAAGTTTATGCCCTTTTAATAATTATTTGTTACATGTTAGTTGGAAAAGTTGCTACCAGACCCTTTCTTGTAGTCTGCTTTCCTCCTACACAGTAGCAACCAGCTCTCTCAGACATCCCCAAAGGATATCATGATTTCAACGGACTGTTTGCAACTGAAAAAGGAGTGCTTATATCACTCTGTTTACCGTTGCATTCAGTAGTCTAAACCAGGGGTACCCAACCCCCGGCCCCTGGACCAGCACCGGTCCACGGCATGCCAGAAAGCATGCAAACAAACGAAGCCACATCTGCAGGATGCAGAAAGCACATGAAACCAGTCTGTGGAAGAACCTCTCTCCACGGAACCGGTCCCTGATGCCCAAAAGATTTGGGGCCACTGGTCTAGGGTTTCCATCAAGAAAGATGATCAATGCAAACCATGCATTATGAAAAGGAAGCAAACTCTGTGTAACCCCAAGAATGCTTTCACCTTGGCTGCTGTTTGGTCTGTGACTGGCTCCGTTCTCAGCAGGCATTACTTAATAAAGACCACGTTTCCTAGCACTCTGCCTCTTTAGAGCTTGGTAAAGCTAACAAAAGCTCAAGTATCCTAAACTGCCATTGTTTGGAATGCCTGCTTTCCGCAAAGAGAGCTACTATATTGTGCATTTAAAATTATACCCATTATTGAAAGAAGCATTGAACATGATGAATGATGATGGGCTTTTGAATTGAGGCAAAATACAGGAAAGTGGGGGCAGTGAGACAGGCTGTATAAACTGATAAACAATAGCAAATTATAAGATTAAAACATGAATAATATGGGATGATATAGAAAGAGGCTGAGCGAGTGAGAAGACTAATAAAGACTGATGCCTGACTGTGCCAGATGACATGCCACAAGATCTGGTAATGAACTTTTCACAAGAGGCTGGATTATCAAAAACCAAGATCAAGTTATCTTGTCGGACTGTCAGGATTATAAAAAGGAAGGAAAATGTTACATTTTACAACGGCATAATGAGAACAAACAGTGATTGAAGGCTATTTAAAAGGCTTGGAACCATCTGTAGGGACTCAATGAGATAAAGAAAAAATGAAAAGAGCCTTTTTAAACATTGTGCTGATGGCTGGGGACCAGGCAGGCACACACATATTTATCTCTCTCTCTTTCTCTTTTTTGGAATAAACACCGAAGGCCTACATTTCTTTTTTTTTAAAAGAGGAAGGGGAGGGGGGACAAAAACCTTTCCAGAATAGAAAAAAATCTCACCAGCATTTTCTGTAGATATCTCACAGCACCCACTCCCATGAGCCTTTTCCAACCAGATGCATTTTGGGAAAGTATTGCCTGAGGGTACCTCCTAGTGCAGGAAAAGTTAGAAATGGGTGTCTGATCTGGGATGGTCAATGCCTCCCAGAGGTATATGAGTGAGGTTTGGAAAGAGGTTTCTGACACCTCTTGATGATTGGAAGTCAACCAAGTTTCTAGACAAAGAGTGCTTTTGCTGTTTTCTTTTGACTACTTTGCCCCATGGGTTCAACCTGTAATGGCGGAGTGCATCCATGTTAGGGATTGTGATTAAAGAACCAGAGAGAAGGCCTCATCTGGATCAGAAAACTTGGGATTTAGTTTGATCAGATTGGACAAGCCTTCTGAAAGCATTATGTGGATGCCAGTACCATTGATATCAACGAATTACATTGGCATGGGAATTCTTCCCCAAATCTGAGGAGAGTAGGCATTTTCCAACACAAAGGCAGAGTGGTTATATATTCAACTGATGGAGTCCATGCTATAGAATTATTTCTGGGCTCATGGGCATATCATTTATTTTTGCTGGAAATTGTGATTATTTGTCAGATGGCTAGGCCAGCATAATTCAGTATGTCATTCTCCAGTATGCTTACAACATAACTTTTAAAAATTAGATTATTTTCCTCAGTGTTTTCTAGAGGCTAATGATCAGTCATCCAGACTTTTTTTTAAAAAACAGCAAGACAAAAATTCTTTTTTTAGCACCAGGCTGAATTCTCACACGATGTTAAGGCATATTAATGTTAGGGTCTTTTTAAGCTAAAGAAAATGTAAATGGTTGGATTTACACCACATGAGACCACAAGCAAACAAGCCACACAATTATTTAATGTAATCAATGATGGTTTGGTCAAGATGTGGAGGGAAGAAAAAATATGACTCCTGGCTTTTTCCCAGAGAGACCTGAAACCCTAAGGAGGGCCATGACAGGATATTCATTGGAGTACCTCCTTTACCCTCACCAATGTCTTTTTGTTGCATTCTAACATAGTGTATTTTTCCCCTTTAAAAAAACCCGAATTAAAGTTAATAGGCCAGTAAAAAGAGAATCTATGGAAACATCTCAAGATTACAGTAACCTCTTTATAGTCTATCAACTGGTCATAATCTTTGAAGTTAAGTCTTGATGACTTTCTCCATTTTCTCTTATGAAGGAAGGAAGTGAGGGAAGGAGGAATGAAGGAAAGTGGCTGGATGCCTGGCAGACATTGGAGCCTAGAGGTTATTTTCCTCCTCTGCGGTCTACCCTAAAGAAGGAGTTTGCCATTCATTTGGGGGCTGTGAATCTTCCCCAGACTTTCTTGAAAGCTGCCTTCACATCCTTATTGCGTAAGCTGTAAATCAACGGGTTGACCAGGGGGTTGATTACAGTATAGAACAGTGCATTTACCTTGTCCCAATCTGCAGTGTGATTAGAGTTGGGTGCAGAGTATGTAATGAGCAAGGTGCCGTAGTAGAGGGAGACAGAGACCAGGTGAGCCGAGCAAGTGGAGAAAGCTTTGCGTCTCCCTGCGGCCGAACGGATGCGAATAATGGCTGCCACAATGCTAATGTAGGACTTCACAATGACAGCAGTGGCTGAAAGCAAAGTGAAGCCAATGACAACAGTCAGGATGAGTTCATATACTCTTTTGTCGTCACAGGCCATCTTCAGAAGTGGTGGCACATCGCAAAAGAAGTGGTTGATGATATTACTACCACAGAAGTGTAGGCGGAAGGTATTACCAGTATGTACAATAGCATTGGCAAACCCCACTGTATAGGCTCCCACCACCAGCTGGACACAGAGCTTCTTGGGCATGGCAATGGTATAAAGCAATGGGTTGCAGATGGCCACAAAGCGGTCATAGGCCATGAAGGCCAGTAAGAAGCATTCACTCCCACCAACTACATTAGAGAAGAAAAATTGGGCTGCACAACCCGCTAAGGAAATGTAGTTGTTATTAGACAAACAGTCATATAAGATCCGAGGAGTATAGACCGTGGAGTACCAGGTATCTAGGAAGGAAAGGCTACCCACAAAAAAGTACATGGGTGTGTGCAAGCAGGAGTCAAGATAGATCAGGGCTATGAGGCCCAGATTCCCAATCAGTGTTAGGATGTACAGTGCCAAAAACACTAAAAAGAAAATTGTCCGTAGAAATGGATCTGTTGTAAACCCAACTACCACAAAATCAGTAATCAATGTGCGATTATCTTCAACTTCCATTGTTTTCCGAGCATAACCTATTTAGAGAAGAAAAACAAGTGAGGGTTTTGCATTTTTGTGCCCTGAATAATGAATTCATGCTATGAATTTGAAAGATGTTTTGTAAACAATTTATGACATTGGGTATGCTGTTGCTAATTTTGCTCCAGACTGATTTGGCTTCTGGTTTTTGACATTCTGTAAACTTTTACATAGTGTAGAATTTACATGAAAATAACGTTATCTCTCCTTTGCATTAGGAGCTGTTGACCCCATTTGTTTTGCAAGTGCTTGTCTATGAGAGGTCTCAGCATATAAAACAAATAAATAAACAAACCAATATTGTTGTGAGTCAGCAGGCAAATGAGTTTAAATAACAACAACAATTATTTCTGGAAAACTGCAAAAGAAGGAAGACCAACGTGAACGTAGCATTGATCGATTACAAGAAGATATTTGACTTTCCATCATATGATTGGATAATCCAATTTCTAGAAATAGGATTACAAACAATGACTGATTCCAAAGTAGCAACAATGGTGCATTGAAAGATCTAAAAGATCTTGTTCTTTCTTACTTAATCTGTTGAAACCATATAAGAGGAGTCAGAGTGGTGTATTATGGGAATAGCATTTTTTGTATTAATGGATATTTTTTTTAATAAGAATTAAGAATATGATGTTCTCTTGGTATAAAGTAAATATGGTAGTTGTTTGGTATTAATACACAAAATTGGCTTAAAATATGAAATATTGATGACAAACTCATGAAAGGGTTTTTTTTTTAGATAAATTTAATAAATGAGGTTTTTTTATTTTTATGGGGCATAAGTTATAAGAAAATAAGACGTAAAAAATTTTTTTGTCGAACTAAGAGATTAAAAAAAGGGGAGTAATAAATAAAGGCATAAAATTAAGAAGCAGGGAAAGAACTATCAGGGTTAGTTAAGCTAGTAGCGGTAACAGGGGGGGAATATTTCTGATTAAGTGGGAGAATCCAGTTGACAAAATTAGTTTTTTTTCCTATCTATTGGTTTTTTAAAAAAAACATAAAAATATACCTAAAATAATAAAATTGTTCTCAAGTATTGATAGAGAAAAGAATTAAGAGTATTAGAATTACCACAGCACAAGGAAATTGGAGAAACGGGTGGTTTGTCTGTCAAAAATAAGAAGATGAAAATAGACGGACAACCCAGATATGATAAATAAGAAGAATATTGGTGTTTATTGTATATTAGCAAATAACGTGAAATCTATGAAAGTTTTTTCTCTTTGTATTATGATGTTATGGTATATGTATTGATGTTAATGTGAATTATATTTTAAAAAATTCAAAGAAAAAAAAAGAAATATAAATTTGCCTGCAGGCAAAAACTGGTAGTACCATAATATAGTGAAAGGAATAGAAAGTAATTCAACCATAAACTAGTGAAAGTAATAGAAAATGAAGAAGCTAAAGTGCTCTGGCACTTTAGAATCCAAACTGACAGCCAGGCACATGCCACACAATTCCCCAGACGTCACAGTTTCTATAAGAAAGACAAAACATTTGGATAGAAGACATGGCAGCACCTGGAGATCGTAGAATAGAAGAAAAAGAATTAGAGAAGATAACAAAATACGAAGACCTGCAAATAGAAATAGAACAACTGTGGTGAAAGAAAGCAACCCCAAAACAGCTGGAGCTCCACTTGAATGCCACTGGCATTGAGAAAATCGACAGTTGTTGACTGCAAAAGGCAGCTTCCATAGGAAGTGCTGAGATCCCATGACGATAACTTTAACATGGTCAAACATCCACATCTGTTTCTCCCAGGTCCTTGGGAAGGACTCACTATGTGGGAGGAAATGGCTAATCCAGACAGAACATCTGGATGACTGTGCAAGGAACCATAATTAATTATTAATGATAATTTTATTAAATATTAATCACTGCCAAAATTCTTCCTTAGAAATTTGGCCAGAGGTTTGGATTTGAACGTACTGAGTAAAAACTACTAGAACCATCAAGTTGAAAAGGGTTTGGGAAAACATCTTAATGAACCTTTAAGATCTGAACAGTCAGACATGTGGTTCATGACATGCCCAATATAACAGTTATTGAAAAGAGGAAACTTTGATTCATTGATTTGACTTTACCAGGGGATGCTAGGATGGAGGAGAAACAGCTGGAAAGATTAAAATTGAACACCTATGGAAAAAGAAAATGGTCATTGTACCAATCGTGATTGGAGCCCTTCAACCAATACCCGAAGGATTCCCTCAATATCTGGAAATATTGAATTGGGGATGGGGGAAACCTGAATATCCTAATTTTTCAAAAGCCATCTTGCTAGGAACTGCTGATATTGTTAAATGCTGTTTGGTTAGCTCTTGGTTAGGACTTGAATCTAACTATAGATTACCCACAGAGAAAGGACTGCATGAAGGGGACTGTAATAGGATGTCTGCCTCAGTGCCTGGATGGCCAACTCTGCTAAGGAAAAGCTTCTCTTAAGTGAAGCAGTTCTAACCATCTCTGTCTGGCTGAAACAGACGAGTAATCCTGATCAGGGAATGGCCCAAGTTGGAGAAAGGAGAGAATCAATCAAGGGCATGAAAACAAGAGGAGCAATTTGGACCTGCAAAGTCCATGTTCTACATCCTGAGATGGAAGGCTTCCACCATTTCTGTACTTAAGAGACATATCACTGCCTTCTGCCTTCTGTGTTATGAAATCACTTTTAAATCAATACAGTGAACCATCCCAATATTGTTAAAAGCTTAATTTTGTAGGAGCGACAAAGGGGTGGGGAAAAAAAAAAGAAAGACTGAGAGTTTATAACAAAGTAATATGTCGTATCCCACATATTAAGACAATCAAAATCATCCTAGTAGGTTAAACAGGACTGAGATGCAGAAGAAAGTCTCTTGTTTACTTGCACAATGGCAAAAGCAACCACAAAGCCTAGATGTACTCTTGCTGTAACAGAGTATAGGTAAGGGGTTGGCTTCATGGTTGGGAGGGGAGGCATGAAAGAGTTTGGGCTGACAAGATGTGGTCACTCTCATGTGTTTGGGGAACCCTGGATTTGATATGGGCTCTCATTGATAAAATACAACTAAAAAAAGGGCGTGGTCAGGTCCAATAGCGTAGTTTTACAGCAGTGGATATTCCTCAGTCTGTTAAAAAACAACAACAGGGGGCCAGCGGAATCATATCTATTAATTTAATCTAATTTGATCTAAACAATAATTATATCAACATATCACACAAGGCAGGTAAACTGCAGATCTTATTTCTTCCATCTTCTCTGAAGCTTTCCTTAGTCATATAGTCCATGGGTTTTCTACAGCCCTGCGGCTACAACTTAGTTTTACTGACATGAACAACCGAACAACAGAATAACAGAAGAAGGGACGTTTAAGGTCTTCTAGTCCAGCCCCCTGCTCAAGCAGAAAACCCTATACCATTTCAGACAAATGGTTGTCCAATCTCTTCTTAAAAACCTCCAGTGTTGGAGCAACCACAACGTCTGGAGGCAAGTTATTGCACTGATTAATTGTGGAAATCTGAAGTTACTTCTTCACCAGAGGTTAATTTACCTTTTCTATCTAACTCTATTGTTTCAATTATCCTTGCAATCCTTCTAACAGGAAAAATAATTTGTCATTCATGATCACCATCTTTCAGCTCTGATTCCAAGAATATATTTTGCACGCAAGAAAACATGTGCTTGGTATTACATTTTTTTGCCAGCATCAATAACATCTAAGGAAGGCATTGGAGGTCTGGTATCCGCTTTATCCTCTAATTATAATACTTTACATTTTCTAGTTCTTTGCTATTTTTAATTTGTCAAGAATGGCTCCAAATCTGACTGCATATCTCACCCTGAAAATTAGGCCTTTCAGTAGTATGCCTCATGTTTGAATAAAGAACTAACAAAATCAAATGAGGGGGAAAAAGGCTATTTTTGTTTCAAAATTTAAATAGGTTTACATAGTTTAGAAATGCCAGAAAGTCATTCTTATTCATTATTTCTATTCTTCATCCAAAATAGTCAAATACTTATTTTATAATTTACCTTTTCTGTGTGGATACTAAGGGAAAGTTCTGGTAGAGTTGATGTGCTTCAAGTCCTAGCTTTAAGTTTAAAGCTTTATCAGTGAGACTGGGTCTGCCCTGTGGAACAGCCTTCCCCAGCCCTCAACTCAGCTGTATTTTGTAAAGCTGTAAAATTCCATGAAAATCTCATTTATTTCAATCAAAGTTCAGGGGAACTGAGACATGGTTAGTAGGCAAGAGATTACCTACAAATCCTTCCTTTTCTGCTAGATGGAAAACGAGTTTATTTTTTTTCCTCAGAATGAAGGCAGTGCTAAAAATGTAAGGCCAGCTGTGTTCCACCTTCTCAGCAGTTCTAATTCTAATTGATTGGAATCTCCATGGATATCAAGCAGGGGTGAAATCTAGCAGATTCTGACAGATTCTGGAGAACCGGTAGTGGAAAGTTTGAGTAGTTCAGAGAACCGGCAAATATCATCTCTGGCCCCAGTGTGGAGTGGGAATGGAGATTTTGCAGTATCCTTCCCCTGCCATGCCAACCAACCCTCACCTACCAAGCCACGCCTACAGAACCGGTAGTAAAAAAGTGGATTTCACCACTGATATGAAGTTGAGGTGGAACATAATGTGGAGTCATGGAGTGAGAAGGTCTTCCCCAGAGGGCAAAGAGATAGTAGAGCTTGGAACATACTAAAAGTATGTTATCTGTATTGCTAAGGAAGTGATCAGAGCGACTCCTGAGTTATCAGAAACATGTGTTTTGGAATGTGGGATTGTAGGATTGCAGTAGATATCCAGTAAATGATGATTAATGATCCAGTCACAGACAGATTCGTTAAAGTCTATAAAATAGTTTACTTGTAGATAAATAGCAGTCCAATTAAACAGTCCAAGGTCATTCACGTTTAGTCATTCAATATCAAGAAGTACTATAATCTTCTTAAACATCAAACAAAGATTACAGCTAATGAACACTTCAGAACTGCACAGAGCTCAATATCAGACACACAATCATGAATGAATCAGCATTCCGGAGCACATCAGCTCAGCACACAGCTAGCATAGCATAGCACAGCATAGCGGCCCTAGCCTATAACTATGATCTCTGGCTCCCTCTTACGGCAAACGTAAAACACCATAGCCAATCATCATACAGCAGTGCTTTTAAAGTTAAAGTACCCAAATATATACAAACATAGATTGATTGCTTGTTTATATATTAACAACCCAACCATTTGGACATAGTCCTAACATGTATAATATAACAGCCTAACTTTCTGTTACAAAAGACACATTAGAAAATAGGGAACTGAATGTTGCTGTTCAGCTAACTACCTAGAAGGCTTTAATCTCATTTAATGCAGAAAACTGAGAAACCACTACAGAATAATTAAGCTGACCTATTATCTATTTCCAAACACATCAAAATGTTCCATCCAAAATAATTGGCATCAAATTTGCATGCCACCTTTGAGAATATTGCTAGGAATTCAATAGAAAGTCAGTACTTTGTACTGGATCCAAAATGATCTGGGTGACTACTTAGTCTCTTTCTCAGGTGATGACTGTTAATGGATAATTTTCATTATGATTGCCTTTCATAATGTTTTATTTTTAATAGCATGTTATTCCTTGCCTTCCTACCAAAGAAATAAACAAGACTTTCAAATGCAATATGTCATCAGTAAGATATATCTGATAGCTTTTCAAATAGACTGTATTTCCTCACTATGATTTTTAGGTATTTTTCCCTCTGGCCTTCCTAACAGTAACATTCAAGTTATATAAATTCATTATTTATTTTTATTAATAATAATAACAACAATTATTCGGTATTTATTTATTTATTTATTTATTTATTTATTTATTTATTTGTTTATTTATTTATTTATTTATGAGACTTATATACTGCCTTAAAGTGCAAGCATTCTGTAAGTGGTTTACACCATTAAGCAATGTATATATTTATATTGCCCC
>JANHGD010000893.1:289976-300147 GCA_027560375.1 Imantodes cenchoa
ATATGGCGAGTATATCCCAAACTCTATATTTTAACTGAAAAAGTAGGGGGTCATCTAATACGCCCAGTCGTCTTATATGCCGGAATATACGGTAAGCATAGATTGGTTAGAAGTAACTGTAAAATACCAGAGAAATTTTAAAAACAATACCGTAAGCTAGTTAGTTTCTTAAATTCAGTAAGAAATATCTAATTTATCCTGAATCCACTAAATTAATCAGGCCATAAATCTGAAAAAGGTAAATGTAATAACTATCCAATCTTTTCCTTTCTGCTCAATGTTCCATCATTATAACTCCCAAGAAAATAATTCAATGTATGCAGGATCAATTCAAAAATGATGATTAAATGTACTATTATGTACATTTCTTTTCTTTTTTTAAATTTTAAATTTTAAAATAATTTTAAAATGCATAATGTCATTGCAGTGAAAATCATCTGGTTCCTATTTTAATATGTGTAATTCATAGATTCACCCTTGAATAGTCCTGTGATGGACCAATTCAAGAAAACGCCATCCAAAAAAATGCATAAATTTGTGGAAATTGTGCACAGATTTTAAAAAAAGATGGGTTTAAAATGTGTGGAAGAATGTTATCTTCATCATCCTGCCAGAATTTATATCTGGATTATTGCTTATTTGCTACAGGAACAGCTGTTATCGGAGCCAAAAAAAGGTTGTTGTTGTGTCTTTTGATTGTTGGGAAAGTTTGTTTGTTATCTGCCTCAGTGGTGCCCTCAGGAAGTTCTGTCACATTTTTTGTCTCCTTAATGTGTCACTGTTGGCAGCTGCAAAAAATAAGGTGATGGCTGTTCTCCTTGAGGTTACAGAAGATGTTAACCGTTGTTAACAACACTGTTGATACTAAACATTTCAAAATGGATTTGGCTGAAAACAGAGTATTTTAGTTGCAAGATCATGGGAGTTTAGTAGGACCAGGAGGACTATCCATAATCAATTAAATAAACCTCTTCAGAATAAAGGATGCCTTTGGAATGTCATTCTTGATGGGCTACAGAGAAAGGCCAGTTGGGTCACTATGTATGGTTAACCGAACTTTTTAAAAAAGTATCCGGCTTTTCCAGATTTTACCAAGGAAATTTGACAATGAAAAAAAAAAAGATTAAAAGTGTAAGAACTATTGCTCATGAGAAGAATCTTCACTATCTTATTGGGTTTCAGCCATCTTCAACTTATCAAATGTTACTCGGAAATAATTTATAAAGGAAGTTCAACGAACAACTCTTGAAGTGACTTTTTTTCTTCAAGAAATTATCACTATAATTCTGGGAAGTGACTATTGATTATGATGATTTTCCATTTGATTGTTATAAAAATTAGATTAGATTTTTCTCTCCTATTTTATGAGGAGTCTGTAATAAAACTTCTTCACGCAAATCCCTGCCTTTAAATTTTTTATGAAACGAACATCAAGTTTATTCCCAAACCAGGCAATCTGTTCCCATTCTAGATCTATTTCCTTAATAAATGTGGATGTTAGGTTTTATGAGCTACTTTATGAGCAAATTACAGAATACAGCTCAGGCTGGGTATAAACAGGGCCATCAAACTTCTGACAATATTGGTTTTTCAATAGATGTTCTTCCTTTAACTCAAACAATTCAGCATCCACCAACTATAATAACTTTGAAGAGTAAGAAAGCCTTCATGTGGTCTCTTGGTAGCTTTTGGTGTGGGTTTTTATATATTTTGGGTCTCCACACAGTTTTTATAATTTGGATATAATTTATTAATGTTTAAATCACAATTGGTTATTAATAGAATGCTTTCCTTTTCCTTGGTTAAATCTCTATCAAAATGCTTTCTTTTCTTTTTAATTTTGCTTTAGAACTGCTGGCCTGCATAATCAGAAATTATGAAGTTCATCAACAAATTACAAAAGGAGGGGCAAAATAATATTATGTGTCAATATTTGAATTTGCCTTTTTTGACAAGAGAAATAAAGAAGACTTTCAAAAATATGATCCGTTTCTTGGAATTTTTACAAGTTCTTTCTTGTAGTATAACTTACTTATTTCCTTTCCCTATCAGTTTTGTGTTGATCCTTAATATTATTATATGCATTTTTATACTTTTATTAGTTTGTGTAATTTAAAATAATCCAAATACTTAGAAACTGAAATTGCAAAATGTCCTGCCTCTGTCTGAATATATGCTGGATGCAAAACTATGAAATGGATAGACCGGTACTAAGCATTCTAATACTCCATAGAAATCTACCTTCCAGATTCCTAAACTTTATTCCACCTAGTGATACGCCTTACCTCATTCAAGATATAGGTTGCATTCTTTGCTCTAAGTAAATCTGGTGTCTCTTCTAGAATTGTTAGACCTTTGCCTTTTACACCTTCTTCTAAATCTCTCCTATATTCTTTCTAGAGGTAGAAAACAAGAAAATAAATCAAAAGAGATAAGTAAGTAGGAGACAAAGGGAAATCAATGAGAGGGGAAAAAAAGATAAAGGAGAACAAAGAGTTAGGAAATAATTCCTAGACTAAATTGCTGTTTTTGCCTTCCAAAACAACTTGTTACACGAACTTGTTATGCCTTGTTACACTAACTCTATCTAAAAATTCATACAAAGGTATATATAATGAGACAATTTTCATTGGTTCCACCAATATAACGAATTTTTAAAAGATAAAGAAAAAAACCTAGCATTACAATCAGTTAAATCATGCTTATAATTAAAGTTAAAATTAAGAAAAAAAATCCGAAATTAACTTTTAAACTTAAAATTAAAGTTTAAGCATGGCAAAGACAACAGTGAAGGGTCTACTTTAGGGAAAATAATTTCCATTGCAGAAGTCAGAAGAGTAGTTGGTACCTCGCTTGCTATTTTAGTGGCATGTCTGACATGCAGTAAAGATGGCGTAACCTCCAAACCAGTAAGATTCTGGCCCTTGGACTCTTCAAAATCTTTCTTATATTCTTTCTAACAGGAGTTGGAAGAAGAAGGGAGAAGAAAGAAGGAAAGAAGGAAAGGGGAAAAATAGAATTAATTTTGGCATTGTAAAAATAATTTCCAGGCATTTTAAATTGATGTGACGATTAGTTAGTTACGGATCCAATTTTGTTTTTGTGCCATTTGGGAAAGGTTTAATGCTTTTCATTGTCCTAACCTATGATAAATTAATATTTTTTGTACTTGCAAGCAATAATAATTAAGTCTGGCCTTTAGACAAGTAAAATTTCTACATTGTAGTATCTGGGGAGCATGTTGTACAAAAAGGACAGAATGATCATCGATCAGATAGTGGTCTTAGCAACCCAGTGCCAACAAAATGACACATCCAGTGGTTCTCACTCAAATGCTTGGGATGATGGGAGTTCTGATATAACATACTAGAAAATATTAGAAAACACCAGTTAAAGAAATCTGTTCCAGTTAGCATGCTTGGTCCAAGGAAGTTAAAAAAAAAGTGAGCAACTCCTTAGATCATGCATTTGGATATTTGAATGAAAACAATTGACAGAATCAAACACGACACTCAAGTTTCACCTTGCATAAATTTGATATTGGAATGAATGTATTTCCATAATTCAACCATATTTTGAAATGCCTATGAAAGGATAGGAAAGGGATGAAATTGAATAGAGGCAAGAATATACAGTCTAGAAGCCCAGCAAAGGAGCAACTGATTCTCAAAACAAAACAGTGGGGATAAAATTGTATAGATGTAGATTGAGTATGGGGAATGGGCAGAGGGGCTGGGCTTTTATTTGGCAACCGTAAAATAAGCTGTGATGGTCATTTAATCAGTGAATGGAAAGATATGATCATTCTGTCACAAAATACCTTCAGAATTCATTTATGATTTAAACTGACTAGAAATAGTACAACCACAATTCAGTGTCTCGCTGATGTTTTTTAATATCTAATTAGTAACTTCCTACCTCCCTCTGCATCTGTTGGGCTTCTTTAGCAGTGATATATGTAGGTGTTTCAAAGTCCAGCATGGGTTTTCCTCTTTCCTTTTCATATTTTTCCTTGTATTTCACCTGCCAAGAGGGTGGCATGTGTAATCCCACAGTAGCAGATTAAAAGGACATATACAGAATGACACATTGTTCACTAAACCCTAATCCCGGATGAGCAAAATACAATTGTTGTGGTCATATAACATGCTATGTCAAAATAAATTTATTTTTTATTGATAAATGTATTAACCACATCAGTCAAAGTGACTCTTAACCAGTGAACAAAAGCAACAACCAATAGAATTCCACATAAATATTTAGGCACCACTGATTAAACAGTATTTCAATGAAACTGTTTCAATAAATCTGGTAGTGAATAAGACTGCATTGTTCAAAGTCAAACACAGCTTACTGTGAAGTTGAATGGATCGGTGTCTTTTATCTCTAGTTTACAGATTCAAAAAATGGAAGTAACGATTATGCCAGGTGAAACAGTTTGCATACTCTTTCAGTCAGCAGTTTGTAAAGTCTTCTTTTGCAAATAAACAGCTTTTCAAATGTTTCTTGCCACTAACTGAAAACATCTATTTTTGCTTTTCTCTATTTTTAGTTGAAAGAAGTATTATAGCTTAGGAATTTTCTCGTCTCATGCACTGCATGTTTAAAATCTTTCCACAGACTTTCAGTTAAATTTAGTTTTGAGATCTGTGAAGAACACTCCAAAACCTTCATGTTTCTTCCTATAAACACTTTATTGTTGATTATGTTTTGTCGCCTTGTTAATTATTTGACCTCCTTTAACCTTCAGATTCATTACTGAATATGGGACATTGGTTTTTATGATATGTGGTTTAATCCAATCTTCCTTCACCTGCGTAATGTTTCCTAAGCTACTAGTGCCACGCCACCCAATGCCAAAGCATAACAGATATCTTCAACTTTAGTGACCTAGTGGATACATTTAAAATTTTGAGATCACTTCATGGTCATTCTTACAAAGTATTCCTCATGAGAAACATGGACACAGTTACAAAACATCTCATGTAGCTGCCCTTATGATGTTGTCTGCCACACAGCTTACTTTTAGCATTCTCTTAGGCAAGTAGTCACATTTTCAAACAAAGTACTGTTCTACAGCCTTTCACTGTATTTTCCAAGCATATATTTTGGGTGAGTAAGGGATCCAGAAGTATCTTGGAAATAAATCAGATGCTTAAGACTATGGTTTGCATTACATTACGGCTTTTATACCATTTATACATTATACCTTTAAAATCTAATAAAATTAGGTGGACATGGAGCCTGCTGAAAATATCTATCTATCTATCTATCTATCTATCTATCTATCTATCTATCTATCTATCTATCTATCTATCTATCTATTAAATAAGAAATCTTGAAATGAGAGGTGCTTTACCTGAAAAAATTATCTCTGCCTTTGATTGTTCCTTGTTTTAATTATTATTATTTATCTACTCTATTTATATCCCACCTTTATCATTTTTATAAACAACTCAAGGTGACAAACATACTTAATACTCCCTCCTTTTATTTCCCCCATAACAATAACCCTGTGGGGTAGGGTGGGCTGAGAAAGAGGGACTGGTTCAAAGTCACCCAGCCAATTTTCATACCTAAGGTGGGACTAGAACTCACAGTGCCTTGATCACTAGACTAACCTTGGCTGTTTTTTTACTCCTATATATTTTATTAAGACTTAAATTTTGGGATTATCCATTATTTGGAAATAATGGATGGGAACTTTGGCAGCACACAAACATCATGCAAAATCTTAAAACTAATATTTCATCTATTTAGTGAAAAACATGGGGGAGTAGGAATAAGAACAACAAATCAGGTTCTTTTGTGCAAGTTATTTTTTAACTTCATCCCACCCGTTAGCAAGATAATTTTGTATGAACAGCATCTAAGTAGCTTTAAAGCAAGAGGCCCATGGACCAAGCCTTGTTTCCATACAGCAGACAAGGGGCTGGTGGGAATTCTGAGCCAGGCGACCAATCACCCATTTTATTCCATGTTTTGTGCTTACACAGTTCATAAAAAATCAGCCCCGGTAAGCCCCTGCACGGGCCAGTTGAAGGCCAACTTCATTATATTGTGGAAATGTGCAGTAAAACCTTGGGATTGAGTCAGTATTTCTCAAGGAGCACCTCCAGGCTTGAAACAGAACATGCTGGCCATTGTGTATTTCATTTTCAATAATGAAAATGTAGTGTCATGTGGCTTTATGGCCAGGAACCATAGTGGACTTGACAGGGCCCTTTATCAATATATGATTATGTTCGGTGTTACTAGCTACAGCCGATGATGTATGGCTTCTTCTGCAGCTCCATTTCAAGCTCTGCAGTGCACGCATTTTGCTATTAGAGCACTACTGGGAGCATGGTGGGAAAAGAAACGCTTTGGAAGCCTACAAATTCCTTCACAGGCAGATCTCCAGACTGCTGAGACTTTCCTTCTTTTGGGGAAGGAAAGGCAGGAAGGGCTAATCCCGTCGATATAAAAATTCAGCTTGAAGCTTCTCTGATGCCAGAAGCCGCACATTATAATAAGCCTTTCGAAGGCCGTCCCTCTTTTTATAAGAACTCAGAGCCTTGTCTCCCATTTCTGCAGATCAATTCTTAAACCAACTCAATGTCAAGGGAAAATAGCATCCTCCTCACCCATTCCAAATTGACCCCCTGGTCTCATCTGGGATGCCATCATGGAAGCCTGATACATGATATTTATTTTGATTCTGACTTTCAGCAGCCTTACTCAGAGAGATGCTTAGCTTCTAAAGTTACCAGCTGTTTGCTTTTCTGTTAAATAGCAATCATGTAGACTGTTTTATAGAAACTAGATACTAACTGCATATAGTCCTTGGGGCAGTTTCTGCAGGCTCAGCTGCTTGTTTCCCATGATGCTCTTGGCTGTTTCTTGACCCAACTTCAGAAATTCCAGGATTATCAATGGGGCAGGGCTGGGTTGGTTGTTCCTCTGCTTCTTGCCCTCCTGTACCTGCAGAGAAGGCAAGGCCCATTAGCTGGCTCTTGGGTAGGCCAGTGTACCAACACCTGGCTTTTCCTTCAAAGGATAGGTCCCCCATCTCCCATCCCCATGCTTTTCCTGTGCTCTCCCAGTTGTGTGCATGCAGGAATGCCTTCACACTGACATCCTTCACACATTATCTCCACTGACACTAACACAGACCCTCCGTTTTTGTTTCTTTTTCCCTCTTCCAATACTTGGCTGCTTTGATGCTACACTAATCAAAGCAATAGGCAGTTTGACATCAGCACCCCAAACATGGACAAAGTAATATCAGAATATTTCAGCCTCACAGGATACTGTATGGAAGACCTCAAAGTTATTGTTTTTGGAAAAAACAAGTCTTTAACAGTGTTATTAAGTGACAACTGGTTTCAGGCCACATCAGAAGGTCTCAGAAAGCACAATGATTTTGAATGCTTTACAATTGTTGATTTATAAGTGTTAGATTCACATATAATTGAAGAGGCGAGTCACAGGAACAGTTCAGCACCTTTATTTTCTATTAGCTAGAACTAATAAGGACTGCCAGCAGGCTGCAGGGAAGCCACTTTTAAGGGCTTCCCTGAAGCCTGCTAGCCATTGACATGAGTTTAATTCTCCCACTGCTAGATTAAACAATCAGCAGTGGCTATGCAAATTACTGCTATGTATATCTGTATGTAACAATAAAGGCCCTGTGATCTGTCTCCCATGTATTCTGGATATAAAGAACCAGCCTACCTTCCCCCTCCATCTCCCCCGGTTTATATCCAGCCTCAGCCTATCACTCTATCCATTGGATGAAGTGAACCATATGTCTAGTTATAAAGCATGTTAATAAAAAAAAAATCTGCCTCATTCCTGATTTTTTGCCCTCATAAGTTAACATGGCTTTCCTCCTACAAAATCTCTTTGTAGAAACAGAATAGCAAGGTTCCTGTTTACCACTCAAAAATGTGAGAAAAACATTAAGGGGAGGGAAATCTTGAAGGTCTGTGGTCAGAGGGTGCGTAAGCAGGGGAGCATGCTCCATCCGTGGACAAAAACTGAAAGGCTACCCACTGGAGGGTTATAAGGGTTGAACAGAACATGAGCTTCTAGGACTGAAGATAGTCCATTGACTTAATAGACCACATCTGGATCAACTGCTAACTAAGTGAAAACAAAGTGGTCCTACTCAGAGTGCAAAGAACTTACAGTAGTAACATACACTCTTTTCAACATGTGTTTAGACTATTGCAATATGTTTTACATAAGGCTACCTTTGAATACTATTAGAAGTTGTAATGTTGTAGCCTATTTACTGGCAGGTCTTAACTCCTGAAAACTTATTACACTGAAGGTTTTATATGATTTGGCTCCAAATTGTCTCCAGAACTCCCTTCTTGAACTAGAAATGAACTGTAGGATATGTTCAGCACAGGATCAGTTTTTAAGACATGTTTGTGGAGGGTTGGAAGCTAGGAAGTTATGCTCTTCAGTTATGGTTCAGCTTTTATGGAGTGGTCTCCCCAAAGATGTCAGGCTAGCACTGACTTTCCAAGTTGGTCTTCTAGGATGTGAGAAATTTTTTTTTCCAGAGAGTATTTGTCCTACCCTAACCCTAATCCAGCTTGTATGTGTAAGATTGCTGTTACAAAATGTATTCTGGGATTGTTTGGGAATAATAAATATGAATATTATTAGTTCAATTATGTTAGAACATTCCTGTGGACTTATGCTAGCGACTGTTACTTGTTTAAATGCTATGTTAGTGACCATAGTTTTATATTTTAGGTTGTATTGTTGATGCATATAATATATGTCATTCTATTGATGTTTTAATTGTTATTCTGCAAGCTGCCATGAGAAGGCTTGGATTTGGCCATTTGCAAATCCAATAAATAAACTGTTTTTAATTTTCTTGCCAAAACATTACCAGCAGCTGGGAAGTGGGACTACGGAGCTGCACAGAACACACCTCTGCAGTACTGGGATGTAGCTCTGCAGTGAAGAAAATAATTGGCACATGATTTGGCAAAATAAGTATGTCGAGTCCAGTGTAGCTGTTGGATCCCATTGAATGCCTTAGATTGTTTGCTGAGCCTTGTAAGGGCTAATGCTGATGAGTTGGGAATCTCTGTTTCTCATGTAAGAGAAAGGGACAGGTGGCAGAAACTTTCAAGACTGGAAAACAAGTAGTCACACAATCATTGATTCCAAATGGCAAAAGTAACCCATGATTTAAACCTTCAGACTAACATATGTTAAGGAGCTGGATTGCAAGGCATTCTTAGGTGGAGAACTTGTTTGTATGGCTTCCCTATTCTCCTATTTCAGTTTTCCTACTTTTCTATATTCTTGAATTAATGGAAGGATTGCTTGCAAAACCAGAGCAAGTAGAGTCTGATTGCCACCCCTGGCCTCAACTGCCCAAATTTAGCCAGAGGTCTTCAAATGAGACCTCAGGTTGGATTCAGTACTTCTGAGACAAAATGCAAAGTTTCAGCTCACAGCATATCTGTTCCATGGTAGATATCAGTAGCCTGAGACAAAGGTATCCAAACTCAAGAAAGAATCTAGAGTACATTAAAAACTGTTGCCTTGCCACAGAATTGACCTAAAGCATCCTTTACAACACAATAACGATAACTTTTCAAAAATCAGATTTTCCATTCATTGCTACAGTGAGAAGCATTTTCCTTTGTCACAATCTATTCCACAGCAGGAGACCTAACCTGATGAAGTATCATCAAATTGTCATCTCCCACTGTGAGGAACTGTGAAGAAAAGAACAAGAAAAGAACCACTACCTCTGCTTGTGGGTTAGCCACATGGAGATAAGTAAGAAAGTTTGCTTCAAAATTGCTTTTTCTTTCTTTTCTCAAAAGTTACAGTTGATATAAAACAAAGTTCTATCATCTCTACCCACCCCCCCAAAATAAACATGAAGCTGTAAGTTTCATTGTTTTCATGATGGGGAAAATGTCTGTTTGCGACTATCTTTTAATTTAAAATGGAGCAATATATTAAAACAATATGCGATTAGCAAATCAAGCAAGCTCTCACATGGATTGCCTAAGCCCATCTTTCTGTTGTTGTTGTTGTTGTTGTTGTTAGTCACGAAGTCATGTCCGACCCATCGCGACCTCATGGACAATGTTACTCCATGCCTTCCTGTCCTCTACCATCCCCTGGAGTCCAGTTAATCTCATAT
>JANHGD010000897.1:24571-36464 GCA_027560375.1 Imantodes cenchoa
AATGGAATGGAATGGAATGGAATGGAATGGAATGAATAATGGAATGGAATGGACTGGAATGAATAATGGAATGGAATGGAATGGAATGGAATGGAATGGAATGGAATAGAATGGAAGGGACCTCAGAGGTCTTCTAGTCCAATCCCCTGCTCAGGCAGGAAACCTTATACCAGTAATGGCGAACCTATGGCACGGGTGCCACAGGTGGCATGCGGAGCCATATCTGCCGGCACGCGAGCTGTTGCCCTAGCTCAGCTCTAGCGCACATGTGTGTGCCAACCAGCTGATTTTCAACTCATGTGGAGGCTCTGGGAGGGCATTTTAGGTTTCAGGAGGGCCTTGGGGGGGGTGGGGGTGGGAGAAGCCTATGGATCCTGGGGAGGACGAAAAACAGCACTACCAGGCCCACTGGAAGTCAGGAAAGAGGCCATTTCCAGCCCCCAGAGGGCCTCTGCACAGGCGGGGAAGCTGTTTTCTCCCTCCCCAGGCATTGAATTATGGGTGTGGCACTTGCACATGCGTGAAAGTGTGCGTGCATGCGTTTTCGGCACCTGAGGGAAAAAAGGTTCGCCATCACTGATCTAGAGATTGCAAAAGATTGATGCATATATCAGTATCGAAAATGAAGAACTGAATAAGACTCTGATAGTTGCCAAACCATTGTATTAATTTATTATGCAAACAAAGTTTTGTTTAAGGTCTTAAAAAAAAAAAGAAAGGAGGAATATAGGGAGAGAGAAATGGCAAATGAGCAGGCAATTTTAGAAAAAGCAGAGGAATATGAGTCCAGATAACTAATTTAAGAAAGATAATGAGGACAGTAATATAATACAAGAAAGAGATTTAACTTTTCTTAATTGAGTATAGCAAACATTTGACTATATAGATCATGCCAGAATATGGAATATATTAAGGATAAATGGGGATACCATAATATCTAATTATTTCTTTCCTGAGGAAGTGTTACAGTGAACAAGAAGCTACTGTAAGAATTTAATTTAGAGGAATACAGAAGGGATATTATAAGAATGATACCACTAGAGCCAATGATAGCTAAAATTAAAAAAATGGATCTCAGAATGCTTTTGGATATGCAGATGATACCTCTTTGTTCAATAAGAGCAAATATGTGCACCTGTGAAGTTCTCTAAGCTTCATCACCCAACTAGGTAATATCAACCATGTGTAAAATATCAACCATGTGTAAAATGAAATGTCTGCAAGCAAACCACCAATCTCATTAAGAAATCTATCATCTTCTTAGCTAGAAGTAAAGAAGACATAGAAGAGCCCATGATGAAAATGAAATTGGAAACTGAAAATCAGGGTAATGTTAAATCTTAAGAAACAAAAATAATGTCAACTTGTCTTCTTAGTAAACCTATAGTTGATGGCAAAGAAGTGAAGGATGTAGATAGTTTGGTTTTTTTTGAGTGCAGGCTTAGTTGAAGGTGAACAAAATGCTGAAGAAGTAAAAAGATAATTACCTGAAATGGTTTCTTCAATAATAAAACGCCTGAAAAAATTAAACCAAATGATGGACGACTGCTTCCTTGAGATGATGATCTTCAAGCTGTAACTAAGGTAGATGAATGTGATACAAAATAAACTGGAAAAGCTATGTTATTACTGGAGAAAAGTACGTTGCCAAGCACTTGTCATATTATCACTAACAATTAATTCTGTAGCCTTATTACCCTATTCACTGCAGTTCTAAGGTTCCTCCCAAATATAACTAGAGGCTTTCATCACTACAAGGTTACTAACTCAGGGAGTAGGAATCGTTTGGAGAAAGGAGAAAAATCAAGGAGTTTATAAAGACTACTTCAAGTTTTCTTGAATCCTAGGGAGTAGAAAATAATTAAAGAAACAGCTCAGAGAACAGAGGAAAATCGAAGAATAGAATTCTTAACATTAAAAGGAATTTGGTCCGGTGGGTTAAGGCACCAGGCTACAAACCAGGAGACTGTGAGTTCTAGTGCTGATTTAGGCACGAAAGCTGTCTGGGTGACTTTGGGTCACTCACTCTCTCTCAACACAGCTTATAAGCTTGGTGCAATTCACAAGGTTGCTGTTGTGGGAAAAATAAGAGGAGAAAGGAGTATTGTGGGTATTTGCCTCCTTGCATTATTTATAAAAAATAATAAAGGTGAGATATAAATAAATAACTAAACTGTGCTGATCTATCTTGGTGTCATTACGCTAACATTTTAGGAGATGTAGATGAGTGCAGAGATAATCTTAAAGAATGAATGAATAAACCATTATAAAATTAATTAAGTCAACAATTCCTGGGATGGAAGAGGGGTTAAAATTCAACATAACCTCACTTTGATTGATGGGTATAAGAGGGAGCAGAGAAAAATTCTTCTAGGCTTTCAAGATCCTGTTATTATATCCTACAACAAATCCATAGAATTCCAGTGGTCCTTGTGATATCTATTTCCAGATCTGGTCTACTTTGAATGGATATTTTGACAAATTATTCAACATGTTGATGAATTTTGACTGTTTACAAATATTATACTAGTCATAGAAGAAAAGAAAGATCTCAGATTCAGGAAAGATGTTTATCATATTATGGAAGACTAGACCTTTACGTAAAAAAAACATATCAAGCTGCCCAAAGAAAATATTTTTCAGATACATACACTCAAAAGCAAGTTTCATTAAATATAAAAGTGGGAAGGGTAGTGCATGGACATATATGTGTGGATGTACATATTAAGCATCTGATTCAAGACAGATTCATTTGTTTTTTAGTATCAGTTAAAGACTGGGAACTTAGTTCAAAGAAGCCAAACATCATCTACAGGAATTGGATTAGAAATAAATACATTCTGTTTTTACTGAATGATTAAGAGAAATGAAATATTACCAGAACATGACAGCTTAGCCACACATTCTTTTTACCCACATTGAAGGTCATTTTATATCATAGAGGTAATTAAGAATATATTAATTTTTGCATATATTACTTTAAATTCAACATTACGACCAAAGTTCACATGAAAGTATATTTAACATAATTATGATTCTGTGACTTGGTTAAAAAATAGCAACAGCGGGGAAAAAGAAGTGTTGCTTTTTGCTGCTTGGTTCTTGGAGAAATTAATTGCTTTTCTGTAACATAGATGACATTTTATAAAACTACAATCTGTACCGTGATAAAATACAGTAGCTAAGATCGGCAGATTTGCATTTAATATTGAAACATTTTTTGCTTTGCTTCAATACTTTGGTTGGAACAGAATTAATAGCAAATCTGCATTATATATGCATTCAAAATATTTCAAAACCCTGTTTTGGGAATCTTAAAAAAAAATCAAATGATCATTGCATTTGGATTTGCACTCTGGTTCAAGATATAAAGATCATATTACTTCATGTGTATCATAAATGGCAAGGAAGAAATTTATGACAGATTGGGAGTTGTCTATATATCTGATAAATCCGATAAATTTCCTGTAAGCAGTTGAGTAAGCATTTGATAGGCTGTGCCAAAAAGTAAAACGGTTGCTGAAAATTTGGGTTGCATCCTAACGTGAGGGAACGAGTAAACCCCAACTAATTGCATCAAGCTTATAGTTTTCAAGTGGAGACATATTAAAAGAGTAAAAATGGCAGCTTAAAAGGTCTGCAATGAACCTATCATCCTAATAGTTGGGAAGGAAAATTCTCTTATGCATGCTGTTGCCTAAATCACAATAAATCATCATTAACTTAAAATAATTAGACATCCCAATATGACAATAAAGCTAGCTTTAGCACATTTGCTGATCTTTCTTTCCCCCCACAAAAGGGCTGAAAGCATTTTTACAAATGTTGTCTTAATTGTCGGAAGATGCTGTTTCAAAATGATAGTTTCTATAGAAAAGATGGCAGGGTATTTACAAAACAAAACGTTTCTTAATACCCTAGTTGCATTTATGTATTATTTTCATGGAGAGGGTTGGGTGTCATTTTGCTCGAGAGCTGAATGGTTGGTTTCTTTTTCAGTTCCTTTTGAGGGGCTCCTGACAAATGCAGAGGCTACATATTTGTCAGAGTCTATTTTCTAATGTATTCTGTTTATCATCATTTGTTTGTCATCATATAGGTGCTATTTTGGTTGCTCTAAAGAAGGTGCTGCTGTCAGATTTTCCATTACAAGCACAGATTCAGCAGGAAGGGAGGGGGAAATGTAAGCTGCCCATTAAAATAACCTTTGAGATGAAATTTGACAGACAAGCCTCAACACAGAAGTGTTTTTCTTCCTAGCAGAATGTAAATGGGCTTACTCATTTTTTTCCAAGCCATTTTTTAAAGATAGAAGAGGAAGAAGAGAAGGGAAGGAGGGACAAAGAGAGAAGTTAAAGGTATTTTGAATCATATAATGCTGGATAATAGTTTAAAGCAAGTACATAGGTTTCTTTTTTAAATTACATTCAAATGCTTCCAAATGCCAATGGATAACAATTTCCTTTCACTACAAACACATAAGTTCCACTTTCTGAAAGTATGTTGACAATTTCATGACTTTTTCAGCTACTTGTTATAAATTTACAAAGCAATAAGCTAATTCTGACAAAGATATAATATCAAACTAGCTGTTGTGGAAATCTGTGATGGATGTTGACAATGCATGCATTTTTCAACATCAGATAAATATTTGTGCGACGGGGGCTTCAGTTCAGCTATGAGAGAGAGTCTAATGCATCACCAGTCAAACTTTATAAGCTCTTCCACCCATGCTTCTCTATTGCAATAGGCAAAGCTGCTCCTGAAGGCCATACAGAAGTGTTAAGAAACTTATAAAATGGCTCCAGAATCCATTATATTCTATTATGTGTCCATTTAATTCTGTGCTTGACAGCATATGCTGCTCCTGAATTACATTATCCCAGCTCTCAAGTAATATGAAGAGAAGTAGGATATCTTTTGGGGAGCAGAAAGGGGTACACATATCTTGGCTTCATCCCTCCTCCTCCTCCTCCTCCTCCTCTCTTCTCCTTCTCCTTCTCCTTCTCCTTCTCCTTCTCCTCCTCCTCTCTTCTTCTTCTTCTTCTTCTTCTTCTTCTTCTTCTTCTTCTTCTTCTTCTTCTTCTTCTTCTTCTTCTTCTTCTTCTCCTTCTCCTTCTCCTTCTCCTTCTCCTTCTCCTTCTCCTTCTCCTTCTTCTTCTTTTCTTCTTCGTCGTCTTCGTTTTCTTCGTCTTCGCCTTCGCCTTCTTCTTTTTACTACTTTGGTTGCTGAGGGAAATACCAAGTTCTGGTTTTGCACTTTTGGAGGTCTCAACCATTGTTATTTGATGATGTTGTAGTGTGTCTTTCATGTTGTCTCTACATCTTCTTTCATTGCTCTGACTGGTTCTTAATTTTAAAATTTATTTTATTCATTTTATTTTATTATTATTTATTTGGAAATAGTCATGACTGGACCATGCCAGCCCCTGCATCTCCAGAGGCCACATAACTGTCAGAGGAGAAAAATGACTTTGGTGGTTAGATTGCATAATCTCTCTTTAAGGCTCCACAAGAGCTTGATTCACTGGGGGCTGGGATTGGATTCTGGCTTGCCTAGCTATGTACTAGCTATTTAGGAGCCTTGGCAATGAATGACGGATTTTCTGCCAGCCAGAGTGGGATAGTGGCTACCTTGCAGCTCCTCTCTTTCCTTCTCTCCTTTAACAAGCTTCAAAGAAGCTGACCCAGCAACTTGTTTCAGAATTTCTGGAATCCAACCTGAGTGGCTTCCAGCTTTATTTCAAGTTGGTGGAGAGGGCAAAGTCAAAGGGGATTATATAGAACTTCTTATATAGAAGACTTGGCCATAGGCACAAGTCTTAAGGAATAAAACAGAGACATTTATTCAAACAGTTTCAATAATCAATTCCTATTCAATATCTCATTTACTCATTCTTACATACTGTACCTGCCCTCAACCTGGCTGAACAGCACTGTGTTTGAAGAAGACCTTCCATGCAGCAGATGAATGACCCGGGTCGGACGTTTTCTGACAAGCCTGGGATTCCACCCTCCTTTTATAGCCTGCAGAAACTCCCAAATATTTCCCCTTAGCAAATCCTCCCTTTTCTGGGAGAATTTGCTGTTAAATAGCTTGCCTATAAGTACATTTTTCCTTTTCCAATCATGTTATTTGCACTTATTCATCTATATCCTTTCCTGCTCCTTACCATCTTCTGTTGATGCAAATTGGTGCCTGACTTCCACAGTTATAAATGGTATCTCATGTCATTTATAACAAATTTCCATTGCATCTTTAGCAAAACTTTTGGGATTGATTATAGACTTACTGCCATCTGCCCCCAAAACAGATGCCGGAGCTCTCAAGGATAATGTTGCAAGATACTTTGAGGACAAAATGATCCACTGTCATGCTGACTTGAGTGTTGCTTTTGATACTGTCTATCGAGTGGTGCAATGCACCATTTGCTCCTATTGAGTGAGATTTTTTAAAATTAAATCTGAAGATGAAGACATCTTGCTTAATTGTACTCATTAGGGAAAGTGGGACTGGGTGTCTTTGTATAGTAGTGTTATTCCAGCAGTCAAAAGAGTAGGTGATATGATTACTCTTGAGAGTCCATTCAGTTGCCCACAGTCCACCCTGAAACAAGGGATTATAGGATCATACAAAGAAAACATTCTTTTTGAATAAGGCAAATGATTGAGTTGGGTCTTTGACTGCAGATATTCAGTGATGGGGTCCGAGGAGACACACTTAAAATTGAGGAAGATGGGAAGGCAAAGACAACATGGAACTTGGGCCTTCATGGAGCTTAACTCTAGGCCACAGTTTCCCAATTGTGTTATAAAATGATGTTGTGAATACATGCCTTCAAAACAATAATGATTCCTGGTGGCTGCCTGAAACCTGCAGATTTATGTGCAAGATTTTTGCTTCTAAGAGCTGAGAAAGTTTGACTGGACAGTTGGCTTTGTGTCTAAGGTAGATTAGAACTCACAGTCTCCCAGAATCTAGCCTGATGTCTTAATCACTATACCAAAATGGCTTTTAAAATGACATTATCTTCATGATTTTCAATCTAGATTTAGCCCCGGAATCACTGTGGACATCTAAATGAATGACTAAGAAGCGTGATTCTGCTTATTGTGCTTTATATTTCTTGAGTTAGCCAATCTTTATTTTAACCATTGACCAATATAAAATAACATTAGATGTTGATTATTTATAATCAACCCAATATCAACAGTTTAGCCTATAAGCAGTTATCAATAACTAAAATTTATAATAATTAACATAAAAATAAAAACATGATATCATTAGATTAGTAAAATGAAGATTATGGAAACCACAGTTTATTTAACACAGTGAAGTGTCAAAATGTGTGATATAAATTTTAATCTATTAAAATTTATGGAAAAATAGCTGACAAATCAATATAAAGTCACTAATGCTAAAATCTGTGTATACTCTATACTGTGGTGTTAATGTTATTGCATAAAAAGCAATAGCAGTACAAACTATAAGGCTAAACAACTAGAAATAAATCAACAGAAATACAAATGTAAAGGGATAATTTTTGTTCAGTCTAATAGCCCTAATGGCTGTGAATGACTAAATGAATTATTGTGCTCATGGACTGTAACATAACCAAATAACTCCCTAAAATTACAATCACTAATCACTGCTGACCATTTGAGGGGGAGGTTTGCACCCAATGTAGCAGACTTTTACAACATTTAAATAATAAAATTATCTTTGTCATCCAGCAAATTGTGCGAAGAAAGACTTAATATCTTTGAGAATAGCCTCCACGAATGCAGAACCGGGAATACTGAGTTATTATGATTCTACAGCATAATTCAGTGGTTCTACTGCCATTCAAAAATTTCAGAACGTAACATTAGGTGTGTGTATTTCTGCACCCTATTTTGTTTCCAGTGCTATTTAACCCCCACATAAAGTCTTTGGGGTTAGTTCCTATGCAGTTAAAACAAAATATCATCCATTTATGGATGACATTCATTTTTACCTTTCCATGTACATGGAAGGGGAGTGAAGAAGAGACTTAGTGAAGAAGAGACTGTGCATATTTGCATGTCTGGATACAATGCTAGATTGGTGAGAGCCAGTAAATCCTAGCAGGAATAGACTTGAATCCTAGCATGTTACATGGAGTGGTGGCTCTCAGGTATAGGAGCTGATGTGTTTGCCTAATGCAAATCTGTATGCCTAAAAACTATAGAGGTAGTTCTTGACTTACAACTAGTCCTTCAACTTACAACCATTACAGCATCTTCAGGATCACGTGATCAAAATCCAGCAGATGCCTGAAGTCTTCAGAGATGAACCTTTTGTGCCTGTTAAGAAAGACTGGGCCAATCTATTCATAAACCAAACACCTTCTGATGGGATTAAGAATTTACATTCCCCCACCCAACTTCTAAGAACAGAACATGACCTTTAGGACATAATAGGATTTACCCACCACCATTAGAATAGCAAAAAACAGAAGGCGCACTACATTGCACAACTCCCTGGAGCATCTCAATCAAAAATCCCAGAACCCTATAAAAATCCATCCATTCATCCAGTCAAGGGGTCAGCCACCCCAGAAACATGCTACTGTCACAGAAGTTTCTGGCATCCAAATAAACAGAAATCTTCTTTTCAATCAGCCAGTGTCCATTTTATTATTTCTCCCGGCTTGGAATCAGACTGGATTTTCTTCCTATACAGGGCTTCTTCTTTAATATGCTCACTTTGTTTCACATTGCTGCCACTTTATCCAAGGCACAGTATCCCTCTCAAATGACCTAGTCCAGATGTTAGCATTTAGAATCCAGAGACTTATCAGAAAAAAGTTTCGATTACACTGCAAGGAGGTTCCAGTAGATGGCGATAATGAATGTACACAACCTACATATATTAGTCTTTCTGTAAGGAAAAGGTGAGGGAGTTTGTATGGATAGGAAAAAATGGAAATCAAACAAGCTGAAAAAAGTTACAATATGCTTTGGCAGTGGTTCTCTCTCTGTCTCTGTCTCTGTCTCTGTCTCTGTCTCTGTCTCTGTCTCTGTCTCTCTCTCTCTCTCTCTCTCTGTGTGTGTGTGTGTGTGTGATAAATGTAAAGGTATGGAAGATCCAGCTTTATAGGGGGTAAAAACCTATCATGGGAAGGAAGCCAAAAAATGGTGATGATCTTTCCCTTGAGAATCACAGCAGGAAGGTGGTTAAGCCAAAATCAATGTCAAAGTTATGGAAAGAGGCAGATTTTTCTCTGCTCATGGTCAAAACACAACATTGGTCTAAGAAGTGCTCAATCATGATTATAGCTGAGAGTCCATTATAATGATAGAGATATGGCTGATTTAGCTGCAGTTTTTGTGACAGAAGAGTGTATTTCAACACTTTGGATCATGCTGTTCTACAGTTCAAAAGTCTTGCTTTTTCTAATAGCCGTATGGAGGGAAAAGAGCCTGGGCCACAGAAGATTGTTTACGGTCATAGGTTCTGGTTTAGGCA
The DNA here is from genome assembly GCA_027560375.1 of Imantodes cenchoa. Lineage (NCBI taxonomy): Eukaryota > Metazoa > Chordata > Lepidosauria > Squamata > Dipsadidae > Imantodes > Imantodes cenchoa. The sequence goes on from JANHGD010000897.1 coordinate 34,062, forward strand.
TTAGAGTTTAGTTCTGCTTTGTTAAATAGGCGTGAAGAATGAAAATGTGAGGTCATTCCCCTCAGCCCCCTCAACCATGGGGCTGCCTATTATTTGGCTAGCAGCCTCATTTGATTTGCAGCCTCATTAGGATCTCACTGCTTAATTTTGTCTATGGAGCACTCCATCATTGGCTCCCTGGTTTACGGCATTAGTTTTATCTTGACTACTGCAGTAACCAAAAGTGAGAGACAAGGAATGGGGAGTGTGTGAATGTCAGATGTTATTGAACCAAAATATCCACCAGTCCCAGCACATACTGTGGTGAAGGATGTTGGCAATTAAAGCTCAGCAACATCTGGAAAATGTAGATTCCTAATTACTGCAATACTCAATATATTTAGGCACCGGGAGAAAGAAGATTAGTCTAAAGTCTGAAATATGACAGTGGCATATTTAATTTCAGATCAGGTGTCCTGGATTTGAATTTCCAAAGTCTGATACTTCTGATTCATGCCATTCCAACACTTTGTATTTACACAGCAATTTTTGAAACTGTATCATTATTGTATGCAATTATCTGTTGGCCTATAATGCTCCTAATACTCATGCAATACTAACTTAGGGAAGAAATCTCTCCTACTGTATTTGTTTTTATGTGAACTAATCTGGTATTAAGGGAATTTCCTTTTTAAAATAAAATTTATTCAAAGTTTTAAAGAGAAGATAGGTAAAGGTAAAGGTTCCCCTCGCATATATGTGCCAGTTGTTCTCAACTCTAGGGGACAGTGCTCATCTTCGTTTCAAAGCCGAAGAGCCAGCAATGTCCAAAGACATCTCCATGGTCACGTGGGCAGCATGATTAAACGCCGAAGGCGCACGGAACACAGTTACCTTTCCACCAAAGGTGGTGCCTATTTTTCTACTTGCATTTTTCACGTGCTTTCGAACTGCTAGGTTGGCAGAAGCTGGGACAAATAATGGGAGCTCACTCCATTACGCGGTGCTAGGGATTCGAATGGCCGAACTGCTGACCTTTCTGATCGACAAGCTCAGCATCTTAGCCACTGAGCCACCGCATCCCTTAAACAGAAGATAAACCAGCATATACTAATTCAGAATAAAGCAGACAAGAAAAAAGGAGAGAGAAAAAAGAAAAAACGCAGAAAGAAAAAAAGATATAAATTCTTTTTGTAGTATAGGGTCTTCTGCTTGATCCAGGGACCTTGGAAGATCTCCAAGGTCTCTTTTAACTCTGTTATCCTATTCTGTTCTATATGTATGGACTGGTTCAGATGAACCGGTAGTTCCGACCACTGGCGGGGCCCGCCCAGCTGCCCCAGCGCTATCCCGTCCTATATATCTCACTCTCTGGCTCGCTTGCCCTGCCCATGCAGCCCAGCTGATTCCCACAACTCGCCCGCTCTACTCACTGTGACTGCCCAAGAAGGTGTGCTGGAAGCTGCGCGCAGGAAATTGCAGTGTGTTCGAAGCTGTGCACTCACATTTTTGGTTCTGCACTAGGCAAACCAATTGTTAAATTATGTGAAGCCCACCTCTATCTATGTGTCATCTCAGTGAAACAGGCATGAAATACAAGTTAAATCTACTTTATTGTAAAGCTACATTAACATAATCTTGCAAGTTTGAAAGTACAAACTTCCTGCTTCATACTTTTAACTCCTATACCCACTAGGACAGGTCCTTTCTAAGTTTCTTTCTATGATAATTAAAAAGGTCATGGGATCCTGAATATCTTGTCTGATGGTTTCATAGGCAGTATTTCCTCTCTCCTTTCCTCAAGGTGGACAGCAAGAGTAATTTTGAGACAAAGAAATTTTGAATTTGCAAATAAACCAGGGAAATGGTTGGTTTATAAATTATGAAGAGGACAACTCAAAATGATACTGAAATTACAAGAGAGACGCTGTATTAATAGACAATGTGGCTTTATAAAAACATTTTGTCAATATTCTAATTTGCTTGGAGAAAATGATATTTCAATGGAAAAAATAGATGAGTATGTCAGAGAACAAAATTTACCAAGAATTACAAAAAAACGAAGACAAATTATAAATGGACCTGTAACAATAAGAGAAGTTTAAGAAGCTAAAAAGAGTAAATCAGGAAAGGTGCCTGGATCAGATGGGTTATTGAGTGTGTATTATGGGATGTATAAATGCTACAAAGCACTAGGAACTCTATTTCACAGAAAGGAATACTGCTAAAGATTTGGAAAGATGCTAATATAACATTAATACTTAAAGAATGACAAGATTTGACTTTAGCAAGAAACCATAGACCAGTATTATTATTGGATAATGATAATGATAACAACAAGAACAAGAACAACAACAGAGTTGGAAGGGACCTTGGAGGTCTTCTAGTCCAACCCCCTGCTTAGGCAGGAAACCTACACTACTT
>JANHGD010000897.1:101319-115749 GCA_027560375.1 Imantodes cenchoa
GAGGGAGAGGGAGAGGGAGAGGGAGAGAGAGAGAGAGAGAGAGAGAGAGAGAGAGAGAGAGAGAGAGAGAGAGAGAAAGAGAGAAAGAGAGAGAGAGAGAGAGAGAGAGAATGGGTGTTCTATCTATACTTTCAAGAGGGTAATATTCAGCAATAGGCTAAAAATGTGAGATATCCAGGAAAATAGCAATGAAGCAGCATTGCAAGCATGTAAGATCTATCACTATCCTTGCTTTTGAAATAAGGATGTGCGTCATTCAACTCAACCCTGAGATGTAGCATGGTAGCACAAAACAGATTTTAATTTCCCCAGGGTAGAGTCTCTTTTCATTCTGTCTTCATGAAGTTCTGCTATTCCAAAGATTCATAATTTATACAATGCTCCATAATGTTTATTTACTTTATTTAGAATGTTTACACACCACTTTATTCTACTGCAACTTCTACTGGTTAACATAGTAATAAAAACAGCAATCTGTAACTACATTAATAAACAATTAAAACAGTTAAGTGCAAGCATCTCAGCTGGCACCCTGTATCTGTGGTAGCAATCAAATCCTCTGTGAAACAATACTGTTTTAACAGCCTTTCTAAAGACATGCAGGAAAAGCATCAAAGTTCTGGAAGATGCTATTCCAGAGGGAAAGAGTAATACTGGCTCATTTCCCCAGGTACCCCCTTTTTTTTTTTGAGGGGGGAGGACATATTAAGCAGAGGAAGGTACACCATGAAGCAGTTTTGCTTGAAGGAGACATTCCTGGAGATGCCTGGAGCTGTACGAACATTGTAGAGCATAATAGGTTGAAACTCACACTTTGAACTGTATGCAGAGGTCTATCAGAAACTAGCAAACTTCATATCAAATGGCTGTGAAGGCTCTCATCCACCATGTGGGGCACTGCACCAACTTTTTTAACCAACTGCAGCTTCTGAGTAGTCTTCAAAGGTACCTCCATGTGGAAAATAATGCAGAAATATAAATTTGAGTGATGAGGGAATGCGTTACTTGAACCAAAACCTCCCTCTCCACCTATGGTTACAACTGATACACCAGACAAAGATCTCAAAAGGCTTCCGCAGTCATAGTCTCCAGAGCCAAAACCAGGAATAGCTGCAACTCTAGAAGGATCCCCAAGGTGCAGAACCTTTCCTTCATGGGGAGTGCCATCTCATCCAGACCTAAAACAAGAGTTGTCAGAAGCCAAATAGCCCCTCCAACTCACTATGATACTATTTAGGCTTGTTCATCCATCAAGACCTACATAGTGTAGCTTAACTATAACTGGATAAGAGAGAGGTGAAATATTGTATTAATTTTTTGACAAGTAAATCATCAAATCAGTATAAGGTTTGCAATGAGTCCATCGTTAATCACCTCAATCATTTCAAGTTACACATGGGAAAATCGTGTAGATGAGGAAATTATTTTCATTCATTCCATAATGTCTCTTGATCTCATTGCCTCACCTGTAACTGTATGTCATGGTCTTTTCAAGCTACATAATCTAACTGAATAACATAATATCAGAGTTGGAAGGGACCTTGGAGGTCTTCTAGTCCAACCCCCTGCTCAAGCAGGAAACCCTGTACCATATCAGACATGTGGTTGTCCAATCTCCTCTTAAAAACCTCCAGTGTTGGAGCATTCACAACTTCGGGAGGCAAGTCATTCCACTGTTTAAATTGTTCTGTCGGGAAATTTCTTAATTCTAGGCTGGTTCTCTCCTTGATTAGTTTCCATCTGTTGTTTCTTGTCCTGCCTTCAGGTGCTTTGGGAAATAAATTGATCCCTCCCACACCTTCTATGTGGCAGCCCCTCAAATATTGAATCATTGCTATCATGTCATTCCTAGTCCTTCTTTTCATTAAACTAGACATACCCATTTCCTGCAACTGTTCTTCATATGTTTTAGCCTAATCATCTTTGTTGATCTTCTCTGCACTCTTTCTAGTGCAGATAAATAAATTGATCTGGCCTAGCTAATAATGATTTAGTATCATGCATCTGATGCAAATGCTGAGAATTCACTCTACCGCATCGGAGGAGGGCTATTATTACTTTTCCATAGTTCCCCCTCAATCTCTCCTTCTGAAAGTTCGCATGGCTATATCTACCCTAATGGCTTCTATCCCTGGAGTTGTCATCATACTATGTTTGAAACAAGTTGACTTTTAAGAGGGCACGTTTTCTATGCAACATAACTTATTTGAATCCCTCATCGTGTTGTGGCTTGGCTAATGTGTTGACTTAGAGTGACTAGTACATTTCCGTAATTCTTGATTGCCCAAATCGGAGCTTGCAGCCTATACTCCTCCACACACCTTGGAAAGTTTCAGGCACTACCAAATGTGTAGAAGGTATTTGTAAATCCCCAGAGTAAGCAAAACAAATGAGACACCCATTTCTATTTTATATCTATCTATCTATCTATCTATCTATCTATCTATCTATCTATCTATCTATCTATCTAAAGACATGCTTCCATCCGTAGCTTAGCTTCAAACATCAAGCATCTGATATCATTTCCCCCCTATATTCTGAGGTTTATTAACTGTAGCCATCTGCAACACAACAGTTCAAAGACTACTGTCAATTGCTTGGCGCCTGGTCAGAGACAGAACCTCAGTCGGTAATAATCTCTTTGTAGTAACTTCACTGGAATCAAGCACAAGCAATACCACAATAAAAGTCCATCAGTACAGCAATCTTCACCTGATCTCCTAACTGTGACATTTTCTCAACTCAAATTGCTCAGTTTCATGCACTTCATGTCTAATGAGACACAATTCTTCACAGTTCCTGCTCTGCACCATACACTGAGATTGCCTCCTCTGAATTACCGTATATTTCTAGCCAAACTTGCCTCTGAACTATAGTTTAAGTATTTTAATTTGCATCCAAAAGTTATCATTGTGGAAATTACCTGATGCTCTCCCAGTAGATCTCAATTAACTGGCTGCCCAAATTATTTATTTGACTAAATAATTAGGCAAAAAAATTTACAAACAAATAAAATGACCTTACAAATTAAGCGGACAATTGGAGACTGAGAATACAGTTGCCTTCTGTGTAATTGGTCTGAGATGTAAATGTGGGCTGTCGATATTTTTTCTTTATTCATTAAAATTATTTATCCTACCTTTCCTTCAAGAAATTAAGGTAGCAGCACATAGCTCTCTGTCATCCCATTTTTTAATTTTTAGCAGCATTATTATTTTTAATCAATAGCAACATTATTATTGCAACATTATTATAATGCTATAGTAGCATTATGATTATAGGCTATGCTGAAAGAGAATGACTGACCCAAATTCCTCCAGAGGACCTGAATCAAAGTCCCTCTAATCCTAGCCAACCAACTTAGCCACTATCCTACCATGGCTTTCTGCAAATTATCCCAGAGAAAATGCCTATTTCAGGTGTGTCAAACTCAAGGCCTGCTTAAATCTGACCTGCGGAGATGGCCTGAAAATATCAAAGGACTGGCCCGTGGTACCTTTACCAGCCAAAATGGCCTGTTTTCGGCCTCCCCAGCCTCCAGCAGCACTCTGCCAGCCAAAAATGGGCTATGTGGAATGTCAATTATAGATTGTTGATTGTATGGTGCTACTGTCAACTTGCAAAGCTTTCAAGTTGCCATAAGACAGAGGCGGGGAGAGCTGACAGGGGGGCTGATTGTACTAACTGAAACTACATTCCACAAATGTTTCTGTTCCTGATTGTGTATTAGGTTATGGAAATCAGAAGCAGGGGTGTGGGGTTTCACAGCCCACCAACATGATTCATTGGAGAATGTGATTTATGACATGTCCAGTGGGAAACAGGGTCATGAGGGCACATACCTACGGGAGCTCAGTTCTGACTGCATCGGAGTATTGCTGAAATGTCGCTCCTAATAAATTGTTATATTTCTTTTGAAGTCTGGCTTGTGGGTCATTAATTAATTAGGGCATCTTTCGGAAACTTCCAGCTAGAGCATGTAAAATCTGGCATTAAACTGTAGTATTAACATAGGATGTTGCTTGTTTTCTATCCAGATCAGGCACTTATTTGAGGCCACATAATTGTAATCCAGTCCAATCCAGTCATCCTGAGCACTCTGCTAGCTGAAAACATGCCCTGTTTTTGGCCCACAGAGTGCTGCTGGAGGCTGAGGAGGCCAAAAATGGGCTGTGGGGGGTGCCACACACATCTTCCCACAGCTTGTTTCAGCCAGCAGAGGCACTGCAGGCCAGTCCTTTGATATTTCCAGACTGGCTCTGTGGGCCAGATTTTTTTAGTTTTTTATTTATACATTTTCCTTTAAAATATGTAAGTGCTTAATAAGCAGTGTATTGTCTGAATCAATTCACAAATTCACAAATAGTATAGTAACATTTCTATATAATAACATTCCTTACTTATTTATAAGAAAATATAATGATATTCTTCTAATTTCTAATTTCTACCTTTATTATCTAACCATTTGTAAAACAAATCCCAAGTCAAAAATTCTTGTCTTTGTCCTTTATCTTTAATGTTAGCCTATTCATTTCCTCACAGTCTAATATTTTTCTAATTATATTTTCCTCTGCAGGAGTTTCCTCATTTTTTCAATGTTATGCAAATACAATTCTCACTGCTGTCAAAACATGTAATATTTAAGCAGCCAGTGGACCGCCTTGACTTTGGCACCCTTGTTCTATACCATTCTGGATAAATGACTGTCCAGTTTCTTCTTAAAAACCTCAAATATTGGAGAACTGACAACTTCTAGAGGCAAGCTGTTCCACTCATTAATTGTTCTCACTCTTAGGAAATTTCTCCTTAGTTCTAGATTGGATCTCTCCTTCATAGGTTTCCATCTGTTACTTCTTGTCCTGCCTTCAGGTGCTTTGGAGAACAGATTGACTTCCTCTTCTTTGTCACAGCCCCTTAGACATTGGAGGACTGCTATCATGTCACTCCTAGTCCTTCTCCAACGTGGGAGGAGCCATCACTCAGAATGGGTTTGACCTCGTCCTGACCAATGAAGGACCGAGTCTGCTTAAATTAATTCTGGGCACCACCCTTCAGTTACCCAGATCTGACTTGGTCCTCCATTGGACAAGTCGTGGTTCCCATTCTTACTTGGATCTCCTCACGTTTCTGCTATTCCCTTTCTAGCGAAGATTCCATTTCTATCCTTTTTCGGGGCTATTTACCTTGCTTTCTGCCATTTGCCACTTTCCTTCTCGGTCGGGACTTTTGACAGCTCTGAATATCAGCTGGCTAGGTAGGACTGCTGGAGCTCACACGTGCGGCTCTGCTTTGGCCTTGCAGCCGCGCTTGGCACTTGCTCGCGGTTTCCCCCTTTTCACTATCAGGTTCCGGCACTGCCTTAAAGTTCTCCTCGGAGCATCGGGGAGCTCCGGTGCCAGGCAGGCCTCCTGCTGTGGCCTAGTTACTCCAGCGGCCGTTTTTTCGGCGCGCCAAGATTTTGCGCGTGCGCAGATCATCGTTTCGGCCATTCTTTTCCTCAGCTGCTGGGCGCCAAATTTAAAAGTGCTTTTGTGATGTACCTCAAGCGACTGCTTCGTCAGGACCTTCTTCGGCTGGCTGGAGCTCGCGTGCGCGGCATGGCGTTCTCTAGAGCCACTAGTGTGCTTGCTCGCCGGTCCGACCGGCACTTGGGATTTGAATCCATACCATTCCTCACACTGCATGCAGAGTGCCTGGGTTCACCCACATCTGGCATTGCTTGCTTCGTCGAGTGCGGCGACGCCTGGGTCCGCCTGCGGTCACTTGCCTCTTCACCTCATCACAGCACCAGGCGAAGGATCAGCAGGGTGCCTTGACATCGGGGTTAACCCATTCAGCACTCGTGCAGCTCCCCTCTGACTTCCTAACCTGCTGGTGGGTGGCATTGGCTTGCATTGTCTTGGGGCGTGACGTCCAATTTCTGCACATGGCATCCAGGCCTAAATCCTCTGGCAAGCGCCGTTTTAAGACCAACCACCCCACAGCCAACAACGAAGATGGCGTCGATCACGCGGAGGTCAAGATTCCAGCTTTCCGGCACAGCCAGGCGGTGCAGTGTCAGAGGGTCGAGCTTGATGGCAGCGGCAAGCACCCCCCCGTGCACAGCCGCTCCATCCACTACACAGATGTCGCTTGACGATCCGGAGCTGTTCAGGCGGTTGCTGGACCCATGGGGCCCTTGCCCACCTGCTGACCATACTTCTCAGGTAGCGCATTCTATCAGTGCTCCTCCTGCCTGAGCGCCTCCTCCTATTGCCTCCGGGGTTGCTCTGCCCCCCGCACAGCTGGATCCAGCCCCTTTGCAGGCTTTTCTACAACTTCTGCAGCAGGGCCTCTCAGCCTTCTGGCCGCAAGTGCAAGTCAGTGCCCAATCGGGGCCCGTTTTGCCCCGTGGGGAGCCTGGGACGGTTCCAGTTCATGGACAGCTCAGTATGGGCTCAACTGGCAGTGACCACGGTCTTCTTCGGGATCTGGACCAGGATCCTCTGTCGGAGGAGGAAGAGATTCGGGGGAACAACGTGACACTGGCCTGTTTCCCCCGGCACTTTTCAAGTCGCTTCTGACCAAAGCCAAGGCGCTGGGGGGCTTGAATCTGGGTGTGCCGGCTCCGCCACAGACTGCCTCTCAATTGGATCCCATCTTTCCAGAGTTTGTTCCGTCGATTGACTTTGTTCCGGCTCCTCCACTTTTCCTGGACAATGTTCGCAAGCAGTGGAAAGCTCCAGCTGCTGGACCATCTCTCTGTTCCCTTGACAAGAGACACTTCAACGTGGCCGCCGAACTGGTTTCACTTCTGGAGGCGCCTGCGGTGGATGCTCCGGTCCTTGCCCTGCATTCGAACACCAACATGCCTGGCACGTCGGAGGAGGTGCTTCGTCCCGAGGACAAACGTACTGAGCAAACCTTGGTCAAGGCCCACCAAGCGGCTGCTTGGTCAATTCGGCCGGCCTCCTCCGCGTCCTTCTTCGCTCTATCTGCTCTACTTTGGTTGCGTATCGTGCAAGATTTGATTCCGCCAGAGGACTTGCACACTCATCAGGAGCTTAACAAAGTTTTTGCTTGCTCCCAGTTCGCGGCTGATGCTTCGCTTCATGCTTCCCGTTTTGCGGCCAAGGCCATGGGGGTGTCAGTCGCAGCTCGTCGGCTTCATTGGCTCCGTCTCTGGCAGGTGGATCACCGACACAAGTGGCATCTGGCCACCGCACCATACCAGGGCCCTTCGCTTTTTGGGGCCGCGCTTGACTCCATTCTCATCAAGTCGAAGGACAAAAAGAAGATTTTGCCTTCCTTGTCTCGTTGGGGCTTCTCTAGGCCAAATCCGTACCCTTGGCGCCCCTTCTGGGCCACTGACCAGTCCTTTCCTACCCCAGGTCAGTCGGGATTTCGTGCCCCTAGTTACCCATCCTCTGGTCGCTCCGGCTTTCGTCAGCAACCGGCCCAGGACAGAGGGGCCAGGTCTAGGTCATACAGACAGCCCGCCCGGGGAGAGGGTTACCAGCCCTATTGTAAGTTACGTTAGATCTACCTTGGAAGTGCCAATTGGAGGTCGTTTGTCCAGTTTCGCCCCCTCTTGGGCACGCATTTCCTTGGATGGCTGGGTGCTTCGTACCATTGCTGACGGCCTCCGCATAGAATTCCTTTCCCTTCCCCCTGACTCCTTTCAGTTAGTTCCTGTTTCTTGTTCACCAGACCGCCGGGTCCTCATGGACACAGCGATTCAGCATTTGCTGGATATACGGGCGGTTGAGACCGTTTCTCTGGACGAACAAGGTTTAGGTTTTTATTCTTGGTTGTTTTTAGTCCCTAAGTCTTCGGGGGGCTGGAGGCTGATACTTGACCTCAAATGGCTAAACCGTCACATTAAGTATTGTCGATTTAAGATGCACTCGTTGCAATCGATATTGGGAGGGATCCGAAGAGGCGATTTCCTTGCATCATTGAACCTTACGGAAGCCTACCTGCATGTCCCCATACATCAGGACCATAGGCGGTACTTGTGCTTCTGCCATGCAGGTAGGCACTTCCAATACAGGGCTCTACCATTCAGCTTATCATCGGCCCCCAGGATCTTCATTAAGATCTTGGCGGTGGTAGCAGCCTATCTACGGGGCGTTCCGGTCAGGGTGCAATGCTACCTTGACGATATCCTAGTCTAAGCCCCTTCCAGATGCCTCGCAGTTCGCCATCTGCAGATGGTCATGGACACACTGCAGGAGCTAGGCTTCTCCATCAACATGGACAAGAGTATTTTGTCCCCTTCTACCTCCATCCTTCACCTCGGGGCCATTGTTGATACTCTAGAGTGCAGGGTGTCCCTCTCTCCGGAGAGGTTGATCAGCATCAGAGCTCTGGTGCGACAGGTTCTCCATGAACATAGGGTCCAAATCTCGGTTCTTTCTTCCCTTTTGGGGAAAATGGTCTCCTGTTTCTCCATCATGCCATGGGCCCACCTGCACTCTAGAGCATTACAATGGTTCCTCCTTCCCTTCCAAAAATCGGGTCTCAGCACATCTACAACCAGGGTCCTACTGAGCTCGGAGGTGAGGCGTTCTCTTTTGTGGTGGCTGTCCGACACCCTCTACAAGGGTTCTCTTTTGCAGGAGCCAGACAGCTGGGTCGTGACCACAAATGCCAGCCTCTCTGGCTGGGGGGCCCACACTCGAGGCCGCATGGCACAGGGTTGTTGGTCCCGGCAGGAGTCTTCAGCATCCATCAATTGGCTGGAGTTATGCGCTGTGGTGTTGGCTCTCAGAGCTTTTTGCAATCTGGTGGCGGGTCAACACATATTGATACTCATGGACAACACCACGGTGAAGGCCCACATCAACCGCCAGGGTGGCACCAGGTAACGGGCCTTGGTGGCGGAGGCGCTCAGACTCGGCCTGTGGTCAGAAAGGACGCTTCTGTCCATTTCAGCGGACCATATATCAGGGGTCGACAACACCCAGGTGGACTGGTTGAGCAGGTCCCGAGCGGATCCCTCGGAATGGAGCCTTCATCCTGCCACCTTTCAGGAACTGACGAGGCGTTTCAGCAGATCTCAGGTGGACATGTTTGTGACACCAGGCAATGCCCAGCTACCCCGTTTCCTTTCCCGATTTCCATCTCCGGGGGCAGCGGGTGTGGATGCCCTCTGGGCCCCGTGGCTGGAGGGTCTACTGTATGCCTTCCTTCCTCTTCCTCTTCTGCCACAAGTTATCAGGAGAATACTTCTGTTCCAGGCAGAGGTCCTGTTGCTGGCCCTTCATTGGCCCAGGAGGGCTTGGTTTGCCGACCTACGCTCCCTGTCTATCTCTCCGCCGTGGCGCATTCCGGTGTTCGAGGGAGTGCTCAGTCAGGGGCAGTTGGTAGATCTGGACCTGCAATGGTACCAACTGACTGCCTGGCACTTGAGCGGCAGAATCTGAGGGGCCAGGACTACGATGATGATGTCATCCTCGTTATGCAAGCTGCCAGGCGTCCCTCAACCCAGAAGATCTATGCGTCAACCTGGAGAGCCTTTTGTTCCTTCTGTGTGTCGGAAGGCCTGGATCCTACCTTTATTCCCCTGCCTAAAGTTCTCTGTTTCCTCCAGAAAGGGCTCTCCATGGGTCTTTCTCCAAATAGTTTCCGTAGGCAGGTGGCCACTCTTTCTTCTGTGCTCTCTTGTCCGCAAGTTGCGTCATTGGGTCAGCTACCAGCCATTAAACATTTTCTCTGGGGGGCTTCCAACATCAGCCCTCTGGTGGTGCACCGCTATCCGACATGGGACCTGTCGCGGGTGCTGCAGTCCCTTACAGGTTTACCGTATGAACCATTAACCATGGTTCCTCTCTGTTGGCTGTCCTACAAGGTCTCATTTCTCTTAGCGATTACCTCAGCCAGATGCATCTCTGAGCTGTCGGCCCTCTCCGGCCACAAAGACTTGTGCATATTTCGTCTGGACAAGGTGGTTCTGCGTCTTGATCTGTTGTTTCTGCCAAAAATAAACTCGGTTTTCCATCGATCACAAGAATTAGTACTGCCTACCTTCTATGCTGACCCTTCGGATGCGACTCAGAGCCTTTGGCACACTCTGGATGTTCAGAGGGCGCTCCATACTTACCTGGACTGCACCGTGGATTTCTGATGGTCTGAGGCCTTGCTGGTGACCTTTCTTCCTCGGATGAAGGGGCGTCGTGCTTCCTCGGCCACTATTGGCAGATGGATACGATCCACGATCTCGAGGGCTTACGAGTTGTCTTCTTTGCCTATACCTTCGGGCATTTCTGCCCACTCGACTCGTAGTGCGTCCACCTCCGCGGCCTGGGCTACTAGGGCATCGATTTTGGAAGTCTGCAGGGTGGCAACGTGGACTTCCGCCTCCCCATTCATTCGTCACTATCGAGTGGACCAGTTTGCGACTGCTGACGCAGACTTTGGACACAGGGTCTTGCAACATGTGGGCATGATTGAGGACTGAATGTTTTGGGGCTTCGTTTTTCATTGATTTCTCTCCCTAGGGACTTTGGGCTTTGATAAGTCCCATTCTGAGTGATGGCTCCTCCCACGTTGGAGAAGGGGCGTTGTACCTACCGTGATACGCCTCTTCTCAGCAGGAGGAGCCATCACTCAGTCCCTCCCTGTTGGTTGTTGGGGATTAGCCTGCAATTTCTTGTTTGCATTTCTGGTTTTAATAAAGTTGTGTTCTGGTTCATCCTGCGTTTCTTTTATTCTATCTTTGGCTAAGCCTGTTTTTTTCCTTTCACCCTTTGGGAACCACAAAGAGTCTACTTGTTGTTCTCGTCAGATCTGGGTAACTGAAGGGTGGTGCCCAGAATTAATTTAAGTAGACTTCTTCATTGGTCAGGATGAGGTCAAACCCATTCTGAGTGATGGCTCCTCCCGCTGAGAAGAGGCGTATCACGGTAAGTACGACGCCCCTTCTCAATAAGGCTGAATAGTTTCCTTTGTTGTATCCATAGTTGGTGTGCCTGCTTTAGCAATTCTCAATCAACGAATTGCTCACTGCCTTGTCTGCTCTTTAGCCAAAACCATCAATGCTACATCTTTAGCTATTGCAGCATTAAATCAAGAACAGATTCAACTTCAACATGCAATTCTGGACAATCAAGTGCTATAGATTTTTTATTGTTAATACATCACTTGGATTGTGAATCTGTAAAAAATATGTGTTGTTTTAATATTTCTGATAAATCTCAAATTGTAAAACTTCAATTAGATACCTTAAAAAAATTGGCTTCTCAGATTCGAGAGGATATATTTACCTGCTTGGTGGGATGGTTTATGGTCCTGGCTTCCAACTGAGTTGTTGTCAGAGTTGTTGTTCAGTAAGCTCTTGGTATTTTTGTTATACTTATTTGCCTTTGCTGTATTATGCAATGTCTGCCTTCTATTATTTCTTATTGTAACCCTAAGCGACAAAACTACACTATACATAAAACTCAGGCTCATGTATTATATAAACAACTACAACAATATGAGCAATTAAATGATGATCAATCTGAGTATGAGGATATTACCTTAAATAAAACAGAAAAAAGTGAAACGTAGGTTATCAACCTTTGCCAAAGAATGTGGAATGCCTGTCTTGGTAAATATTGATTAGTTACTCAGCTCTCTGTCCTGCTTAATGTAAGGATTATTTACTTAGCTCTCTGTTTATCTAAGGTAATTAAACACTCTTCTGTTTGTCTAGGGCAGGGTCTGCAACTTTAAACACTCAAAGAGCCATTTAGACCCATTTCCCACAGAAAATAAAACACAGGGAGCCACAAAACCTGGGTGAGCGTGGCCAACTCAATGTCACTCACTCACACCCAGTCACATAACACACACCCCAGCCACACCTACCCAGCCAGTCATTAGGGCAGACAACCGGTTGTTAAAAACACCGGGAGCCACAAAACCCTTTGACACCCCTCTCCCTCCCGCTCTCCCGCCCTCCCTCTCTCTATTCCTCTCCCTCTCCCTCTCTCACTCCCCCTCTCCCGTCTCTCTGTATCTCTCTGTCTCTCTCCCCACCCCTCTCTCCCCCCTCTCTGTACCTTTGTGTATGTATCTCTCTCTCCTATTCTCTCCCTCTCATCCCCCGCTATTGCCCTTACCTTCTCAGGCTAGGCAAGGAGTTACTGGGAGGGGAGGGTGAGGGGCAGGGCCAGTCAGTGATGGGATCACCCAACAGGGAGCCATAGCAGAGGGCCCAAAGAGCCTCATGTGGCTTCGGAGCTGCAGGTTGCAGACCCCTGGTCTAGGGTAAAAGATAATTAAACACTCTTCTGTTTAGTTAGGAATCATACCTTGAAATGATCTGTCTGTATATTATATGTTATAAATTAACCATTCATCCATTGTAACTAAATTAGTAAAGTTAATCTTTTGTACTTGTGTGCACAAAGAAATTTGCTATAAAAAATAAACACAGCTCAGAGCAGAAGGAGGTCTCTGAACATACCCAGAGAGATCTCTGAACGTCATACTGTAGGAAATTAGCACCCACCTCTCTCCTAGAAAAATGAAATATCCTACGACAGTGATGGTGAACCTTTTTTCCTCGGGTGCCAAAAGTGTGCACATGCATACAGTTGTACGGACATGAGTGCCCACACCCATAATGCACTGCCCCTCTCGCACGTCCCGCCTCCCTGCACATGCACGCATGACCCCCCCTGTTTTGGCCTCACAAGGGGGGAAGCCTCCTTTCCCCAAACAGAGCTGTGGGAGGGGAAGCCTCTCATCCCCAAACAGAGCTGGGAAGTGGGGGAAAGCCTCTTTCCCCAAACAGAGCTGGGAAGGGGGGGGAAGCATTGCATGACCAAACAACGCTGGGGTGGAATCTCCAGAGATCTGGGAAGGCACGGGGCACAGAAAGTGAGGAGAAAGCATATGCATGTCTGACCCGAAAATCAGCTGGCTGGCGGGAGGCAAGTGTACATACGCAGTGGAGCTTAGCTGGTCAATGGCTTGCGTGCCTGCAGAGAGGGCTCCATGTGCCACCTGTGGCATACGTGCCATAGGTTCACCATCACGGTCCTAGGAAATATTAAAGAAGCCAGGATATTATATGAAATATCCCCAGAAACATGCTTTTGGACAGGAAGGAACTCATTGGTAGCCCCCACTTTTGTTAAGAGCTAGACCAATCTATTCTACACGACAAAAGGGATTCCTCCTTCAGACAGAGCCATATTAGGAATTGCCCAAAGCCCTTTCATTACACCACTATACCAGCAAGGGTCAGCCAAGCTTGAACTCAAGAACATAGCCTACAAAGTTGCCCTGCATGGCACCATGGGAGTCTGACAGCCAATCAGTGCATTTCTTGCACAGGACCAGGAGGGCCCCAGGGCAGGGCCCAAAAGAAAGCATAAAACAAGGAGATTTCAGCATTTCCACCCTTCTTTCTCTGGACCCTGAACCTGGAAGCATGTGATCCACCTTTTCTGGACAAGAGCCATGCCATGTGCTCCTGTCCACCATTAAACCTTCTTTCCAAGCAACTTCCATGAATCCAGTGTCTTTTTCCCCACTTGGAACTGAAACCAGAAGGATATTCCTTTCAACAGTTATACATATGTACATTACTTCCTTTTTCTAAAGCTCCTTCAGCCATTAAAGTGCATTTCAAGGATTTAATAACTTTTAATGCCTGCCCATTTCCCCGAACTGGGTCAAAGCGTGCCAGCAACTTCTCTGAAAAGAATAAAAACAAAGAAAGGGATATTTGGATGACTTGTGCCCAGGTTAAAGGAATCCAAAAGCCATCCGTTTTGCTCTTTCGTCCTTTCTTTCAAATGCCAAGAGAAAATGTCAAAGAAACAACTGTCCAGCAAACAACTCTAAAGTTCAAATAAGTTGTCGGACATGATTTTTGCTTGCCTCTCCCCACTTGTTCTCCGTTACTGCAATTCATGATTAGCGATTATCGTTTTCTTCCTTCCTCTGTCTGGAGTTAGCGGTGAGCAAACACCGAAAGCCATAACTTTCCTTCCCGTTCAAAGATGAATTCAAGAGCTGTTTTGTGGTTTTTTTTCACATCTTCTAAAAATAAGCTGGCTCCTTCATCCAGCGCAGTAACTTGTGTGATAATTTACGGAAACAGAAGCCGATGATGATGTGCCATTAAAGATGCATTCAGTCACTTTGAAAGAACCCCCAATGCGTTTGGGGATATTGGACGGAAACACGTTGGCATTTTGTCTATTTCTCTATCTTTTGATGATGCATCTGGAGATTTGCATTTGAATATTTCAAATATGGATGTTTTTTTTTTTCCTGGAAGAGGTTGAGTCTTTTTTTAAACTGCAACCTTTCTGCCCTTACCCCAGCAATAACTTTCCATTACACTCAGCAGGGAGTTTTTTTCCCCCTTGTGTAGATATTCCTGGGATTGTGCACAAACTTTTATTTATTTATTTATTTGTTTATTTTGCTGTATTTGTAGGCCAAGGT
>JANHGD010000897.1:125378-139755 GCA_027560375.1 Imantodes cenchoa
TCAGAAACAAACTTCCGGTTCGGCCATTGGGCTGTTTTTCACCATCCCCGGGCTTCAGGAGGCTTTCCTGAAGCCCGGGGAGAGCAAAAACAGCCAAAAAGAAGAAAATCAGCTGGCCAGCACATGCATGCGTGCTGGAGCTGACATAGGGCAACACCTCACGTGCCCTCAGATATGACTCCACATGCCAGAGGTTCGCCATCACTGATATATGTCACTTTACCCACTCTTCTCTATGGCATTAAATATGTAAATTATTTGTTCTTTTTTCATATTTCTCAAAATATAGAGTGGCTATACGTGATTAATTGATTGATGGATTCACACTGTATTAAATGCAGCTGCTACAGACAGAATTTTCAGAGAGATGATCAGGATAATGAATTGAGATAAGATTACTACCTTCATTGTGCCTTCTTTTTGTAAATCATGGTTTATTCGGGAAAATAAAGCATTAAAAAGTCTATGAAGATTTTCAGTCATCCAGGTCATGGTTGTCCCAAATGTACTTTTTCAAAAGGCAACTGGACTTTGCCTTTCCTTGAAGACATTTCGCTTCTCATCCAAGAAGCTTCTTCAGTTCAGAACTTGAGTTCAGTTCTCATCCAAGAAGCTTCTTCAGTTCACAACCGAAGAAACTTCTTGGATGAGAAATGAAATAATCTTCAAGGAAAAACAAAGTCCAGTTGCCTTTTGAAAAAGCACCTTTGGGACAAAAGCATTCAAAGCAGTTTGAAAACAGTGTGTCCTTTTATAGCATTTGACAAAAAATAATATTTGCGCTAGTTTGTACGTTCAATGTTCTTCTAATGCCAACCTTGAGTGGCTATTAATGGAAACTATTTCAGTATCCCGTGGAACTGTTACACTGATGCGCTTGATATGACTGATGTCGATGTGCACCGAGCACTTGGGCTCACATATGCTCAGCACTACAAGGGAGCTTGTATACTTCCTCTCCCCCAGCAAGGTTATGGCCCATCTGTTCATATCTGTTGCCCTTCCCCAGCACTTTCTTCCAGAAAAGCATGTAGGATTTTGCCATATTTGAAGCATAATCACATTTAGAATTTCTGGGGAGAAATGCTGAGATATTATTATTTACCCCTGGGGGCTCTTTTAAGATGCATGCGTATTGACCTGATTGGTAGGTAAACAAGTATGCCCATCTCCAAACTGTCTCAATTCCTCATGGACTAGAAACTTGGTAGCTAAATTTGATAGCTCATTTTGCGTTAACCTTCTTGGCTAAAAACTCCTTTGAGCCTCTTATTGTTCAGTAGTAATATTACATTATTTTGTAATCTATTTTAGCAGAGAAAATACAAACAAGCTATAAACATTTTAAATGCATGAACGTACATGAGAAAATGGCCCAGAGCATTAATTCATAGGTGAATTTGGAGTGGTAGGTGGTAATGAGTCAATTATTCAATTTTAATTTTGCTGGAAAAATTAGAGCAACCTATTCACAGTTGCTTATCAGCTAAAGTAGCAGCTAGGAAAGGGAGAGGAAGGAAACCGTGTTCTGAAGAGGGCTTTGTATCACTTCTGTACTCATTAAATTATTTTTTTTGCAAAGAAGAAAACCAGATAATACCAAACTTTATTATGATAACCTCAGGAAGAACAATTGCTTAGCACTTCAAACACTGTCTTAGTTTTATGAAACCTAGAGGAAAGTTATTGGCTAATTTTAAAGAATGTGTGGCCCGTGTGTTTTGATCTGATAACATGCATGCTGATACAGCGGGGAAATTGTCTTGCAATTTTTCAAAAATTTACTTTTCCTAAATAAGGAGGGTTCTGGTTTTCTCCTTTTGATTGAGGCAACAATGATTTTCTCTCATGTTTCTCTTGTTTTGAATGTACTGTACTATATTCTTGGATATGGTGGGAAACACGACTACTATTGTTCTTCATTAAATGTGTTTCTACCATACAATTACAGGGGTGGGCAACCATGGCCTTTTTACCACCTTGGACTTCAATTCCCACAATTTCTGGGAGCCATGCTGGCTCAGGAATTCTGGGAGTTGAAGTCCACAGGTCGTAAAGGGTCCAGAGTTACCCATCCCTGTACTATTACTTCCTTGATTTTTCATTGAGCTCAA
This sequence comes from Imantodes cenchoa, assembly GCA_027560375.1. Classification (NCBI taxonomy): domain Eukaryota; kingdom Metazoa; phylum Chordata; class Lepidosauria; order Squamata; family Dipsadidae; genus Imantodes; species Imantodes cenchoa. The sequence goes on from JANHGD010000897.1 coordinate 127,493, forward strand.
AATGAATGATTGGTAGTTTGTTCAATTGCCTTTCATCCATTTCTCCAAGATTAAGGTCCATCATAACCATGAGAAGAACACAAAGTGGCAGATTGTGGACAATCCTGGTGAAATGATATCTATCAGGTCACAAAAAGTTGGAAGCAGCTTAGCAACAAGATTTGTAGTATTATTTCCTTTTTTCCCCATTGAACGCAAAAAGGGATGATTAGTTGATTGGTCAATGAAAGACAGGCCATTTATATACACTTGAGACTTATCCATTAATTATCTCTGAACCCATTTTCTGTGAGTTGATGTAGAACACAGGCCAAGTGACAAGAGTGAAAATACAGAACATCCACCAAATAACTACTTTTCACAGCACTTTTCTTAGAGACTTTGTGGTCACAGTTGCTTAACAGAAAATGCACAATTACCAGAAAGATTATGCATGATTATTTATTTATTTATTATTTATTCTTTGCACTTATATGCCGCCCAACTCCGCAGGGACTCTGGGCGGCTTAAAGGAGAGATTAGCTCCATCCCTAGAAAAATTGTAGTATCACATGACTAAATAAGTACAAAGCCACCAAAATGCAACAAACAAACATCTATATATGAGACTCACTTATTTTTTAAATCTTCCATTGCTTGAATGCACTATTTTGGCATAAGCTTGCAGTAATACTCACATATTTGAAGGCTCAGTGAGCAACACAAAACAGTGGCAGAGTATAGTACAACTTGTTCTAGTTTATAAAGCAGTGATTTCCCTGCTTTCGTCGGTATCAGTCAGTGAACAAACTATATCCTCCAATTTATTTCTTCTGGCATTTTTTTAAAAAGTCCCTTCTTAGGGATACAAAGGGAGGCATGGAACTTTTTAAATTGTTGTGCAAGATACACTAAATCAGAGTTATTTGGTGGCTTGGTAAAACCCTGAATGAAGTCAGCTTGTTGGATTTTGTCAGCCCCAAATCCAAAGACAACACAGTGAAATCCAATTGAGTCCAATCCTGTATTTGCTTACTCCTAATAGACAGAATCTTGACAAACTAAAGCTGCAACTTTCTCATCTATTAGAACTATCCTGAGAGATTTTAGGGTGTGGCTACCCTGAATGTCTTCCTTTCTCCTCCATCCAGCTCAGGACTGGACAGTCTCTTTATCTCTCTGACAAAGCTCTGAGTTGTCAAAACTCCTTTCTGTGAATTCTCCAGGTACAGGTTTATTTTCAAACCAAACTAAACAAGTCACATTTTGATCCCCATGCTTGTAAACTCTGTTTGTATGTTTTTGGTAGTAATAGTAACAATAGGACTTAGGGTTTCCAGGTATGGCTTGAGAAAAAATACCACCCAGAGATGCTTATACCCACAGCAGGTCTTCAGTGATGGCCTTTACTTATGTCAATTCTTTGACTAACCACATGGAGTTTTTAAGAGTTCACATAATCCAAGTCAAACCTTGCAAGAAAATTGTAATTCGAAGCTCACATTTGAGAGCAAGACAATCAGGGTACCCAGCTGGTTATGGGAAGCTATTCTTCCTTGACTGCCTTCTATCCCCATGCTTAATTAATGCTCAGAAAGGATGTAACTTCTCAGTCTGAGAAATACACATACACCTCATGATCCTACTGCTGCCAGAGAATGTAGAGAGGAGAAGAGTGTAGCATGTCTACATTACAAGCCCCAAAGATTTTATAAGTTACACAGAGCCCTTCTCCAACACTATGTGATTTAGCAAACAGCAAAATGTCCCAAAAACAGAATCTGTTTTTAAATACCTTCAACTTTAAAAACCTATTTTTGTACTATAGAGTGTAAACAAGCTCTACTATGTATACTTTCATCTACTTTCTCAGTAGTGTCATCTATCAACCTCATCAAAGATAAGCACTTTGTTTCTATGGCTTCAGGGTTAACTGAGCCATTTCAACTCCCTTCTGGCTTTTGAGTTACCTGCTCAGTTTAACAAGTGTTTGTTCGCTTAACAAGTGAATTGTTAAACTCACTTCTGTGTTTGACATAGATTGGAATTTTGGCAAGAAGAGCTGTTGGGAAGAAATTGCATCATAAACAAGAATGCTCATGCCCAACCCTGTCTTTTCATATTTTTAAAGGGCATTTAACTTCACGAAATGTAAAAGCCTAAGATCCAAAATGGAATCATTAAAACTGTTTTAAGAAACTAAAAGACCTTGTAGATGACTGAACGAAAGACTGGGAATAATTGTGTTATCCTTTACTCAAGGATACTTCAGGGTGCATAGTTTGTGCTGCATAAATAGCTAAAAATAATCCATTGCCCTGAAGCATCCATTCATTTTTGTTATACATAAAGTAAAAGAGATGGAATGGGAAGATAAAATGGAAAGATATATAAAGAACTCTTTAGGAGGGATGGGGAAAGGGAAATCTTCCAGGTATTGGTGAACTACAGCTTGTAGCATCCCTGGCCCTGATGGTTAGAACTTCTGGAAGTCATAATTCAATATCATTTGCAATTTTTTTGTTTCCACCTGAATTGAATGCATGCTCACTTGGCAACAAATAATAAATGCAGATGATGATCTTGATAGTGATAATATCTTGCTTTATATACACTATATGGTCAATTCAATAACAATACTTTTCTAAATAAACATAAACAAGGCCATATTTCATTGCTCCCTTTTATTAAAAATACTTGTAAAACAAGATCATTTGGTTCATGGCACTTTAGACAGTATAAGAGCAATCTGCTTGTCTTGATGTCTTCCACATCAATACAAGCAAATTACATTTAGCAAATATATCTAAACTCACCACTATCACTGTATCTTTATATTCCTTATGATTTTTTTCACAAGGGGTACAAAAATAATAAATTAATTGTGTCTTATGATTTCAGTATGATTCAAATGATTCATATATTATCATGTCACAGCCTTATGCAAAATTGGTAGATGTGGCAATGTGACTACATTTTAGAAATTATTCCAAGGTTCATACCATACCTATATACAGTTATAATTTCTTGTATGTTTGAGTTTATATTCTGAAAATAATTTTCAAGAAGAAGAATGTTAGTATAGAAAATAATTATTGTCTTGTAAATAGATTTCATTATGTAAGAGGTTAGTGTTTCTCCATAGTAGGTGGAGCTAGCCTCCAAGGATGGGAAGACACTGCCCTCTAACCAATCAGGACTGAGTCTGAAATGGTATAAATAGCACCTCCATGCCTCAGATACCCCTCTTCGACTCAGTCCTAGCCAGGGACACGTCCCTTCCTCGTTAGTGGATTCCAGTCGCAGAGTTAGAACAACCTTTTTTCCTATTTTTGACCTGTTGTCACAGTGAGTTGAATTTTAATCCCCCTTGGAGCCCCCCAAGAGGTTTTTTGAGATATTCCTTGGGTTGAAGGTGGCCTGGGCATCAGCCCTCCCACTGCTCCTTACCCCAGCCGAAGGCCCGAGTACTCAAAGCCCAAATTAACAAATATATACTCTAATTCCAGCTGTGTGGCAAAACGGGGATCAACTCCTATGATTTTTCCTTATTTCCTCTTTTGATTTTGCCTTTGATTGTTCTCCTGATAAAGGGCTCAAGCAGGCCTTTGGCCCAGGCCTATCTGTATTCACTGAGCACAATTGAACAATATCAGGCAAACTAGACCAATACCGGATGCTCCGTTGCTGCGCGAGCTCCCAACAGTCTGATACATTGACTTGCTATTAGTGGCTGTCAACGATCGGGTGAAAGAAAAGCCAGAAAAGCCTCAGTGGGTGTTGGGCAAGTTGCTGACTTTCCCACCCAAACAAACAGCCGATGACAGCTGCAGAGAGCTCCAACTTACCCTGCTCAGGGGGTGGAGGCCATTTTGAATCCAGGTCACCTGATGGCTGCCATTTTGAGTACCAGGCTAGCACTGTCTTACAGATCAGGCCCATTCATTGTTTCAGAATGGCTAAAAAATATCAAAAGCAGGGCAAGGCCAAATCAAAATCCCACAGAAGGGAGCTTGGCTCCCACCACCGGTCTGGCTGAAAGGTCTTCCTCAAGGGGTCCGTTGTCTCACCCCACTGTTAAAACTAAGACCCCAAAGAGTACAACCCAGAAGAGGGCCTCTACACCTAAGTCCTCCGATAAGCAAAAGGGAGACAAGTATCAGAGCAGCAAGCCCTCAGTTGGCTCTGTGCCCAAGCACAGGGGCAGTAACAGAGAGACTACCTCAGCTGGCACTCAATCAGTCAGATCAGAGTCTATTTCTCTGGACAATGCCGAACTAAGGCTGTCTGAAGCAGACGCCTGGGGTGGCAATGAGGATGGGGGAAGTTCTGAGATATTTGAGGAAATGGATGACCTTGATATAGATCCCCTCCAGTCCATGCAAGTCCAAGTGAGGATTGATGAGGCAGTGCGCAGAGGGGTAGAATTGGCCATCCAGACTATGGCAGGCTCTGCCCCTGCCTTACACCATGCTGTTCCACCCTCCTGTCCTTCTGGTCAGGCCATGTATCTAATTTCTAAACCCGCATCAGGTATATGAAGATAGGGATATTTCTCCTTGTGACTCGTCAAGATCTCATGACTCTGATGATGATAGTGAAGAGGAAAAGTTGTAGGATAATCAGGGGGTACATGATCACCTAGAGACAGCCTTGTTGGAGGATGAAGGGCTTTCTCCAGAAGCCCCATCTTCCTCTAGCCTCTTCTAGCCCAGCCTCTTTAGATCCCTTCTCCACAAAGCCCGATTGACTGCCAATCTTCCCCCTTCCACCAATGAGCCCGCTCATCTGGCTCTTCAGTGGACCCCATATTCGAGCCAGCAGTCTCCCAGGCTGAGGTGACACCTAATCTCTTTGTGGAGGCAATTCTGAAGCAGTGGAAGTCCCTTGCCACAGGGCCATTACCAAACTCCCTAGACAGGAGATATTTTAACATTGACAATAACTTAGCCAAGCATCTGCCCCTTCCACTGGTGGATAGGCCAGTGCTGGCTCTATACACCAACGCTCAAATGCTGGGAGACTGTGATGATCTCCTCCAGCCGGAGAACTGCAGAACTGAGTTAGCCATTCAAAGGGCCCACCAGGCAGCTGCTTGGGTGGTTAGGGCATCCACAACTGCCCCATTTTTTGTCGTACTTCACTTAAATGACTACACAAGCTTCAACAGTACTTACCACCTTCTGATGTGAGAGTGCAGCAGGATCTGAATAAATTATTAGCTGCTGCCCAGTTTACCTCTGAAGCCACCTTACAATCTGCCAGATTTGCAGCTAGGGAAATGGGCTCCTCCATAGTGGCACGCGAATGCACTGGCTGCGCAGCTGGTCAGCAGATGCATGACACAAATGGAGACTGGCCACCTCTCCTATCACAGGGCAGTCGCTCTTTGGAACAGCCTTAGACCGCCATCATTGTAGAGTCAAAAGACAAATGAAAACTACTGCCTTCAGCCTCTCGTAGGTCTATTTACCGATTTAATGCATTCTCCAAACGCCCATTCAGGGTTTCTGACCAGTCCTTTGGGCGTTACCAGGGCCAGTCTCAGAGACAATACCAGGGCCATTATCAAGGCCAATATGGCAACCGCCAACGGGCTTCTATGACAAGCCCCATGGGGTGGCTATTTCAAAAGGCCCTTTCGAGGGGCCGGTGGTCGCCCCTTCCACTGGGGAAAGTAGAATGGACAAGGATCATCCCATTGGGGGTAGACTGGCTCTATTCGCCGGTCAATGGGAGCGTATCATGTCAGATACATGGGTACTTGAGACCCTTTCATCCGATCTTGAGATCGAATTCCGCTCCACCACCACCCCCCACCCCCGAGATTCTTTATCCGCTGCCCTTTGTCAAAAAAATCCCGCCAAACAAGCCCTCAGGACTGAGGCCATCCAGCACCTGTTGGACATTAGAGCCATCCAACAGGTGCCTGAGACCCAACAGGGGCAGGGATTCTATTCCATTTTGTTTATAGTTCCTAAATCTTCGTGGAGTTGGAGAACGATATTGGACCTCAAAGGCTCAATAGATATGTGACCCACAGGAAATTTAAAATGCACTCACTGCAGTCCATACTTGCAGGCATCAGACATGGAGACTTCCTTACTTCTGTTGACCTATTGGAGGCTTACCTCCACGTCCCAATTCACCCCCTGCATTCCATGTTTCTGCGCTTCTGCTATGCAGGAAAACATTATGAGTATAGGGCCCTTCCATTCGGGTTGTCTTCAGCCCCAAGGGTCTTTACAAAAGTATTAGCAGCCCTGACCGCCCATCTCAGGGCAATTCCTGTCTGTGTCCAGTGTTACCTGGATGACAGCCTCATCCAGTCATCCTCGCTAATGCAGGCTACTAAGGATGTCAGGATGACAATAGACATTCTCACACAGCATGGGTTTAAGGTCAACATCGAGAAGAGCCACCTGGCTCCCTCTACTTCGATAATCCACTTAGGGGCCATCATTGATTCTCTGGAGTGCAGGGTGTTTTTGTCCCAGGAGAGGAGAGAGGATATCCTGAAAACTGTCCATCTAGTCCTTGCTCAGTCTAAAAGGACACATCTGCACTCCAGAGATCTACAATGGTTTATTCTACCTTTTCAGAAATCGGGACGCAGCACTTCTTCATCCAAAGTGCACCTGCCTGCCTCCGTCAGAAGATCTCTCAGATGGTGGAAGTCCCCAGCTATTCACAAGGGGACCCTCTTCCTGGAACCAGACAGGATCACGGTCACCACTCACATCAGGCTGGGGTGCCCACCTGGGGGCTGAGGTATCACAGGGTTTCTGGTCACCAGAGGAAACCTCCCTCAGCATCAATATGCTGTAGCTGCGTTTTGTCCATCTAGTTCTTCGCAGCTTCCTGCCCCTCTTGTTCGGCCAGCATGTACTTGTCCTCATGGACAACATTACCACCAAGGCCCATATAAATCGGCAAGGGGGAACGTGGTCCAGGCAATTGATGTCAGAGGCCATGGTACTGGGGGTCTGGGCCACAAAACATCTGCTGTCGCTCTGTGCTGAACACATTTCCGATGTGAGCAACATGACCGCCGACTGGCTCAGCCACAACCGGTTAGATCAAGCGGAATGGAGCCTGCATCCGACCATGTTTCAAAACTGGTCTCCCGATACGGTCAGCCAGTCATGGACCTTTTCGTCACCCCAGCCAACATGAAGTTGCCCAGGTTCCTATCCAGATACAGGATGCAGGGAGCCAAAGGGACGGATGCCCTGCATTACGACTGGCCCAAAGGGCTGTTGTATGCCTTTCCCTCAATGGTTCTAATCCCCAAGGTGATCAGGCGTGTTTAACATCTGAAGGCAGAGGTCATCCTCCTGGCACCTCACTGGCCCAGGAGGGCTTGATATGCAGACCTCCTCTCCCTCTCTGTGACTCCTCATTGGTGAATTCTGCCGACAGAGTGGTCGCTTGCCCAGGGGTCAGTTCAGCATCCTGATCCACGCTGGCTACAACTGACCACCTGGCGCTTGAGCAGCTTACTCTGAGGAACCGCCAGGTTCCTGAGGATATAATCCAAATTATACTGGCCTCCAGGAAGGCCTTGACTGAACGAATCTATTCGGCCACCTGGAGAGTATTTCGCCAATGGTGCCTGCAGCAGGGATGTTGCCCAGTAGACCTTTCCATTGTAAATATCCTCCAATTCCTCGGTCAAGGTCTTAATCAGGGGCTCGCTCCAAATACGCTCCACCACCAATTAGCGGCCCTCTCAACAGTCTTGTCTTGTCAGAATGGGGACCCTCTCTCAGGCCATGATCTGCTCCATAGATTCCTAAAGGGAGTAGGTAATGTCTGCCCACCAGTGGTTCATAGATACCCCACCTGGGATCTCACCAAGGTACTCAATTCCCTTATGGAGGCTCCCTTTGAGCCAATACAGACAGTGCCTCTGAGACGTCTAACCATTAAGGTGGCATTCCTGGTGGCAAAACATCAGCCCGCAGGATATCCGAACTGGCCGCTCTCTCGGTCAGGAGTAATCTGTGTTCCTTCCTACCTGACTGTGTTATCCTGAGACTAGACCTAACCTTCGTTCCCAAGATTAACTCGCTTTTTCACAGGACTCAAGAAGTTATTTTGCCCTCCTTTTTCCCAGCACCTACTACTGACTCTGAGGTCAGGTGGCACACATTCGATGTGCATCGAGCCCTTGAAATCTATATTCAGAGAACAGCTCCTTTCCGATTGTCCGAGGCCTTGTTTGTTTCCTATCGGGACCCATCCAAGGGACGGAAGGTCTCGTCGACCACGGTGGGTCGGTGGCTGAGATCTGCCATTGTCATGGCTTATGACCCCCTGTCCTTGCCATGCCCGGATCGAATCACAGCACACTCAACCCACAGTGCAGCCACCTCGGCCGCATGGGCCTCTAAGGCTCCATTGGAGGAAGTCTGTCAGGCAGCTACCTGGACCTCCCCAACTCCTTTTATTAGACATTATAAATTGGATAGCTTCGCTTCAAACGAGGCGTCCTTTGGAAGGAGGGTATTACATCATGCTGTTCAAGGGGCCTGCGATCACAGCCAGACCTGAATATCCCTCCCTAGGGACAAGGGCTTTGGTATGTCCCATCCTTGGAGGCTAGCTCCACCTACTATGGAGAAAGGGCATTGGGAACCTACCTGATACACCTATTCTTGTAGGGTGAAGCTAGCCTCCAAGCCCCACCCTATGAAGGTCTGGCCGCTCTCTCCTGAGCACTGGGTGGATGTGTTGGGGTGTATGATTGATAGAGGAATAGCACGCTGGGTCTGTAGTTCCTTCGTCAAAGAGGGGTAACTGAGGCATGGAGGTGCTATTTATACCTTTTCAGTCCTGATTGACTAGAGGGCAGTGTCTTCCCATCCTTGGAGGCTAGCTCCACCCTACGAGAATGGGCGTATCAGGTAGGTTCCCAACGCCCTTTCTGTAACTGATTGACCTAAGCAAATTTAGTAAGATATAAGGATGGTATTCAGTGCCCATTCTTCTCTATAATATTAATCTGTTTGTAAATGTTTTGTTCCTTTTTCATATTTCTCAAAATTTATAATGTCATGAATGATTGATTGATGCTGTATTAAATGCAGTTGCTGCAGACAAAGACTTTTCAGAGGGATATTCAGGATAATGGACTGAGTACCTTAATTGGTCCTTCCTTTTGTAAATTATAGTTTATTTGGGGGGAAAAAGCATTAGAAGCAGTTTGAAAACAGTGTGGCATTTTGTAATATTTAATAAATATAATATGTGCACTAATTCAGTTTTCTTCTTATATCATGACTATTAGAAGAAACTATTTAAGTTTATGTAACTGATTATCCTAAGCAAATTTAATAAGATACAAGTAGGTTATTCAGTGACTTAGACATCAGATTATTAATAGATCTGTGGAGATTTTTAAGAATGATGAAGTCTTTACAAATCTTTCTCCTGTCTCTATCCTTGCACCATTACTATAATGTTGTTGGAAACATCTACTGTAGACCATGTTTTACCTAGACATAAATAATAAGTACTAACATAATAGAATCTCTGATTCAAAATTTGAAAACTCTGACAGAATTAGAGGTGTATGTGAAGCTAACATTAGTATTTGAATATCTTCAGATAGACTGTAATTTTGTTTCAAAGAGTGTGTGAGACATTCCAGATAAATCATGGAAAGAAAACCAATATATTTCCTCACGTGGTACATTCCTTACATTTGTACCAAATATGCTGTTTCAGGAATTATATAAAATCTTCTCTTCAAGAAGGTTGTTACTCAATAGTAGCTGTGATCTTCCAGTTATGATGTCCCTCATTAAAATGTCAGGTCAAATATATAAGTCTCATTTTTATAAGCCTTGATTACAAAATATACAATATTCCATTGTTGCCAATGTATCTTCTTGCTGGAAGATATTCAACAGGGTACAAAGATAAGACTTTATACGGCACAGAAAATAAGCTTCTGCGTATTATATGCAGAAATAACAGTATGGTTCTCTGATATCCCTATGTCAAGAAGGAACCAATGTTGTGTACTTTCATAACTCCCTCTACTACTATAATTAGTGATAATTAGCCTTAGGAGGTGGCGTAGTGGTTAAAGTGAAGTACTGCAGGCCACTTCAACTGACTGCTAGTTCAGCAGTTCAGTGCTTCGCATCTCACCGGCTCAAGGTTGACTCAGCCTTCCATCCTTCCGAGGTGGGTAAAACGAGGACCCAGATTGTTGGGAGCAATATGCTGACTCTGTGAACCGCTTAGAGAAGGCTGTAAAGCACTATGAAGCGGTATATAAGTCTAAGTGCTATTGCTATTGCTATAATGGTAAAAGTGGAGTAAAAGAAGATAGCCAAGACAGAAAAGATTTTTGAGAAACTCAGAAAGCCAGAAAACAATACAAAAGAAGGAACTGGAAAAAAAATAGAATTCCTATTACTGAAGTCTTACTTTTTTAAAAAAAATCTGGGATATACTGTGATTTTACTTATACATTTGGATATAAAGGAGAGTGAGATTTTTTTTAAAAGTTAACAGGATCAATCAGACACCAATTTCTAAAATGGTTTGTTGCCCTACTTTATATATTTCATTTTTTTCTTTTATAATATTTAGTTCCTTGAATTTCACATTATTTACTAAGCAACAATTTTCTATGTTTCCCCATGACAGACAAAGAAGTATTCTAATATCAACTAAAACACATCTCACTGTGATGTCATGGAAGAGTCACAAGTATTCAAATTTTGTTGGGGGGGGGAGAAAATTATACAGTATATATTATATCTACATTTTTTAGATATGCTATGCAAAATAAACCCGTGAAGTCTCCCAGAGGGATTAAAGCAAGACCAAAATGAAATAGGTAAAGTTTATCATCAGATAACGTGACTACTTTAAAAAGGTAAATTCACTGTATAGATATATTTCTTGCATTCCAGCATTTTTACAAGAGGCATAGTGATGCTTCATTTGTAATGACAGAGTTAGGTTTTCCGGTTGTAATACAGTGCTTAATAAGAATTGTTCTCAATCAGAAACTTGGCTACAGTAACAAAATCCATTTGTTTATTTCTTCTGGTTCCGACTAAAATGTGACAGCGTACTTTTGAAATGTGAAAGGTAAAATTTCTTAACTGCATCTGCGACGGCGCTACTTTGCCAATCTGTAATTTGATTTTAAACAGATCTGACAATGAGTAATCTCTGATTGGTATTTGAAATGTTCCCTGTCAATCATGTTTGTTATTGATCCATGTTTACTTGTGTATGTGAAGGATGCAGACAGAACAATGAATTAGTCATGCTGCCTGCAGCTGAATTATTAGTTGAACTCCTGTGAGCCAGTTCATCTTTTACTGATACCAATGTATATAAAGTGTTAATCCAGTATTCCCATTCTCAGTCTGTTGGTAGCAATCCCTTTATTGTAAATTATGCTGTACCAGATATTCTAACTGATGGTAGACATTCTCAATCCCTGCTCAATTATACTTGCTTTTTCCAGCAGAAATTTAGCCCAAAGTGGTCCATTTTCCTTTCCATATAACTTTGAAGTAAAAGTCTTTCATTTTCTAAATATTATAGTTGATAAATTTAGGTTTGCTTGGGTTTTTTTCTCTTGGCACCCTGGTGTTACCATTCAAAAAGGTCAAATCATAGAGGAGGTTGGATCTGCTTTCCAAGCAAAAGAAGAATTTAAAAAATCAAATATTAAATATTTAACTTTCCTTCCCTTGGAAAAGTCTGCCAACGTGGTCCTTTTCCATTTTTTTTCTTAGCCATTAGCACTGGAATGCCTTCTTGGTCTCAGTGAATGTGCATCTCTCTTTAAAAAGGAAACTTCAGATTTATTAATCTAATCTAGTAATCATTGGCTGCTCATTTTCAAACAATATACAGGAAGGGATTTTTTAAATGGTGCAATAGAAACCAGATATAATTTAATAATGTTAACAATAGAACAGTGCAAATAAAACAAATCAAAAAGCCCCTACGTAATTTTTTTTTGCCTTTTGGTTTTATACAATTATTGATAAACTATATCCGGGATGGCGAACCTATAGCATGCATGCCGGAAGCGGCATGCAGAGCCATTTCTCCAGCCACCTGGTCTTCTGATTTCTGGTACGCATGCGGATGCAAAGACCAGCTGGCCGGCACGTATGTGCATGCTGGAAGCCACAATATCATCTTCCCAACACGCGCATGCACATTGAATAGAATAGAATAGAATAGAATAGAATAGAATAGAATAGAATAGAATAGAATAGAATAGAATAGAATAGAAT
>JANHGD010000897.1:172114-183966 GCA_027560375.1 Imantodes cenchoa
AAAAGATGGTGGTGCCCACGGACCGGTACCAGCTGATCCAGTTCAGTGATGTCATCAGCAGGTCGCTACCGGTTCAGGCAATCCAGTCCGAACCAGGAGGAACCCACCCCTGCTAATGATACGATACGATACGATACGATACGATACGATACGATACGATATGATATGATATGATATGATATGATATCACATGACATGACATTATTATATACTATTAAATTTATGGCATATCATACCTGGACTAACAATATAAATTAACATTTCAACTAAATTAGTATATAGTATATTATTATGTGATCATTATCATGACACTGGACTATATGTTAGTAAATGCTGATGCAGCTATACATCACCAAGCGATAGCAGAATAAACTTTGGTCAAAGGTTTAACTGATAGCAAGGTCCAAATGTATGGATTGAAGGAGGAATAGAATAGGGTCTGCCAAAATGATGCCACCCTACCTTTGTTTAGTCTATATAAGACATTTGTCAAAATGTGGTCTCAGATTAGCAACCAAGGTTGGTAAATCTAACAATGATGGGATTATTCTTGTTCTCTGCATGAAATTGTACACCCATCTGACAAATGTGTTTGCTATGATGAGTGAAGTATTTCCCAATATAATGATGGAATTGCTTCCCAACACTTCATCCTTTTGACAATTAGTAGTAATCACTTGCCACATCACAGTGCCTAGCTGGGAAGCTGCACAAAGGACTTTAGTAGGATATTTCTATATAAAGCACCTCCAAGAGAAGATATCACATAGTGACAGATATAAGATGGATGACTATTTTGTTGGCTTTGTTTCCTTCTGTTTTCTAGAAACATCATCAAATAGATCAATTTCTACAAAATCAGGATGGCAAAAGTCTGAGATGTATTACATATAAACATGGGACAGAACAAAACTGACAGAGATTTGAATACTTAAATACTTAAGTAATACTTAAATACTTAAGTATTACTTTTTAAGTAATACTTTAAAAGTATCCAGGTTTCTTTATTGGTGTAAATTTGGATTTTCCTGCCTTCTTTTACTATGTTTAACATCTTCCTAGTGAGATGGTTAAGTATAGTGATCTTTAGCCTACAAATAATTGGTTCAGGTGAGGGAGAAATTTTATTTAACTGCTTTTAAAACCAAAATGTGAAAATGCCATAATCATCTGGGGTGAAAAAAACAAGTCAGAAAAAGTAAGCATTTGAAAAGGCATACTGAGAGATAGTTTCTCAATCTTTTACTCTGTCTAGGTCTAGCTTTAGGAGATTCTATGTACGATCCACGTTTTCAAAGTAAAGAAAAAACCAAACTTGCAAAAGGACAACGTGGTAAATGAAATTGCATTCTGAGATTATTAAAAAGGCAACAAAAGACGCCATGGCAAAGAACGAATTAATTGTTAAAAAAAAAAAGACTGCTGCAGAGATCGAACACCGATCAATAAAAAGCATGAAGCTCTTTTGAATCCAGAGATGAGCACCATGGAAATAGGTGATGATCTTGGTAGCCTCAAAAGAGGGGATGAAGTTGAAAGCCATTTTGGAGTCATGTAGATTTCATCCAATCTTTTTTTTTTTCTGTTTCATACAACAGTGGAGTCATTTCACTTTTCTAGGGTCAGCAGTCACTAAAGAACAAACTTCAATTTTGAGGTGCCTATAATTGTAACAGAAGGTTTTCTTCTAAGGGCCTATTGTATTATAATGTACTTAAAGATTCCAGAGGGAGAGAAATCAAAGAGGCCTTTCATGAAGTAGAAAATTTGATATAACAAATAGTTCACAAAAGGGAGGGGGGGAAATCATTTAACAGATGAATTGTGTGTGGTTGTAAGGACGCTGCTGTGCTTTGCGTTCTCTTCCCCCCCTTGATCTGAATGCTTTAAGTGAATGCACTGGAAATAAGGTTCTTGCAACAATTACTTGCACTCTGGAGATCCTTCAGAGTTTAGTTTTATTTTGGGAAGAGGAAAAAAAAAAGGAGGGCCCATTTCAGAACAGGCTGGAAAGTGCTCAAGTTTAAACTTTAATAACAACCATTATGCAACACACAGTGCACAAATACAGTAGATAAAACAAAGCAATCCGTGCTTGTCCTAAAAAAAGGCTACATCTGTGTTCATACGATGCTGTAATTATGACCAATGAACCATATACAAAAATGTTCTGAACTTAAGTGGTAGGTATACAATTTCTTCCAGCTTCTTACATTTTCAGAAATATTTTGCCCCTGTAGAACAGCAGTGTGCTATGTTGCTGTAGCTTTGATGCTATAATTGGGCTCTTCCAACTCCTTTTAACGCCCTACTTATGTCAGCAGAGAGGGCCTACTTCAGTCAAAGGACTCTAACTATTGGGATTCAGAAGAAGAGCTTTCTCTGCCACACTTTGGAACATCCTACCCTCTAATGTAAGATCTGGCCCCGCTCTCCTATGCTTCCGCAAGAACCTGAAGACCTGGCTCTACCGATTAGCCTGGGGGCTCAATAGGAGAGTTCCACATTGGAGATGGCAGTTGGATTGATGGCAGACTCCACCTCTTACCTGCGCTCCTCTCTGCTTTCTGTCCATCTTTTTGGTTAGTCTTTTGATGTATTTTTCTCATTGTGTTCTTTTGTTGTTGTTTATTTTATGGTTCTATTATTTTACTTCGGTTCTGTTTATACACTTTACGTTTCTTCCTTTTCATTGTTATAAGCCATCTAGAGTAGACCTGTGGCAAATAAATTTAACCAATAGCTAAATAAATAAATAATATACTCGATTAGATTTCTGTTTTCTACCTGGTGATGTCCATTGCTAGAGGTGTCATTTTGATTGGATGAAGACCATGTTAACTGTGGAGAAACCATTGGAGGAGCAGAAATCAATAAGCCATTCTCCTTCTTCAGTTCAGTTTCCTAAGCCATACAATTCAATATATTTGTCTTTAATACTTCCATTGAACATTAATGGAGCTTTAGCAGTCCACTCTGTAACCACAAGCTTACATGATTTGTCAATTTCCAACTGAATTTGATCATAAATCCCATCAGCCTCCTCTTCGAACAAATGTTATCAGTATCAGGAAACCATAGGTGTTTGTAGCAAGGGATCTGGATTAAAATTTGGGTTATGCCATCATGACACAAAACCCATAACGTACATAGTTGGGTCCAATGTTGGGATGTAAACATGAAAGAGCAAGGTTTTCATCATGACAGCAAAACTCATGTTTTATCATTTTTGCATCACCATGGCTATGAAATAATCCCTAATTGGAAACTTGAACTCACCCAAATAAATGAGCATCTGCTTTCAGGAGAGGACTATATTGAAAGAGGAGAGAGATGATGTCCTAAACTTTTAAAGAAGATACATCAGTCGAAGGAAGTGGGAACACTCTCACAGTTCTCTCTAACCAGTTCTTACTTGTTTAAGGACTAAACTTCAAGTACAAACAAAAAATCCTATGGGAATAAAATGGCGACAGATAGAATGGTTATCTCAAAGTTAGGCAGCCACTTTCACTGTTTTCCAGCAAAGCTTTAGCAGATATAAACAGATTGTCCCACAGCCTCATTTTTCTTAGAGATGCAGCACTGTGCATTTGCCATACGCTAAATAAATAAATAAATAAATAAGTAAGCAAGTAAGCAAGTAAGTAAGTAAGTAAGTAAATAAATAAATAAATAGATAGATAAATAAATAGATAAATAAATAAATAAATAAATAAATAAATACTGTGTCCATTCAGAAAGGTATATACTAAGCTATGTGTTTCTTGATTAACTACTTCGCTCTAGTACTTTAGCTCCATCCAACCCCATTGCTCCATAGTGAAAAGGACATGATCTGTCCTTTCTACTCTATTGGCTGGGGCTATAAACAACCCACTGACAGGAAACAAAAGAATAAAAGCAGAATCACAGGGTTCTGGTTGGTCAGCACCACTTGAAATGATGCTACTCAAAAACTGCCACATTTTGTTCCAAGGCTGAAATACTTGCGCTTTGCTTTGAGTTTGGAACAACCTGGACAATCCTTCAGGACACATTGCACATATCCAGGGTATAACTGGAATGTCATCTGATTGACATCATCTGAGGTCAAAATTGAAGCAGAACCAGAACTTCCTAATATTTGTTCAGAGGACTGAGAATAGTATGGTTGCCTCCTCAACTGGAAAGTCAATAAACATTTCAGAAGAAATGAATGACAAAATATTTCTATCCTTTGGCTAAGAAAACTATATTTTTCCATGATGTCACCAGGAGTGGAGCTATACTTAAACAATACTTGACATTTTAAATGTTCATCATATTGGGCATATTTTCCTTACTAAATATGAACTATTAAATACCCTTGTTTATGATGTCCCAGACATTCTGTAAATCCAAAGAGACCCAAACTAGGAGTCCAGTCTCCAAAGAAGGAATCACACTTCTTTTTTAAAAAAAAAATTAGGCTTCCTGTTGGATATCAATCTAATGACAATACATTTCACTAAAGTTTAAATATGACCGGCTGTGTGCTATCCTATTAATGTCACCTCTTAGTGACTACACAAATCTGTTTTCTCCAAGATGCTCTGTCCTCAACCTTCGACCTTTCAGATCTTCCAATAGTGTTCTCATCAACACCAAAATAAACTTCATGCACCTTGCTACTAGTCATATTAATCTTCTCTTTCCTTCCATCTTTCCCAGAACTGTGGATTTCTCTAGGGAATTCAGTCTTTGCATAATGCATCAGTTCAGGTACTCAGTAAAATATTTATTGTACAATTATTCTTCCAGTGTGTAAATGGACGATCATTTCTCTTCTGCCTACTTGACCATTCCCTGTTCTGGCTTGAAAATAAACAACACATATTTCACATTGAAAACATGAAATGTTGTCCCCGATGATGATGATGGTGGTGGTGATGTTGATCAACATAAGGCAAATAGTCCAGCTATGCCACTTAGATCACTGTCAATTCTGTAAATTACAAACATGGACTTTCCATTTAGGTACCCAAACAGGGTGCAAAGGTGGCAAATGATTAAGATAACTCAAGACAAAACTATTGTCAAGCTCTGGGGAAATAAGGAGATTCAGGCAATTCAAATGAGTATAAAGGTTTATTGCGAGCTTAAGTTCCCTACAAGAATCTGACCAATTAGCAGTTAAGGGAAATAAGCGGAAGATAAGAGAGGCATTCAAGGTGGGCTGGACTTACATCTCTCATGGGCACCCAGGGACTTGTGACTTACAACATGTTTAACCACTCCCCTGGGCTCAGTCTCGTCATCTCCAACAAATACTAACATCATGAAGTAAATGAAGCAATTCCTTCACTTCTATCAGGTGTTGTTATGTAAGGGCTCATTTACAATTGTATCATCATTTGGATGTCAGTACAGCTTGTTATGGATGGACTTTTTCCTAAAGCATTCATTTAAGAAGCAGCTGAAAATTTATTCCGAAATACTTTTTACACTGTGCAAAGCAGATATGCTAATTAAAATTGTCAGTTGGTGATCAATCAGTTCTTATTGCCTAAGTCTTGTGTCATGCCAGCATCTGAGTTATCTTAAGGTTACGTCTAACGTGGCACTCAGTTCCTAGCTGCCAGCAGGATTCTACAGAGCAACTGTCCTCTTACTACAGTCTGTTCCACAACCTTGTGAAGTCATTTTATGCCTCAGAAAAAAAAAGGAGGGGTGTGTTGCTGTGCAAAGAATATGATATTGCAAATGCCGGGCTGCAATTTAAATTAGTAAGGTAAATAATGTAGCTCCTCGCAGACTACTCTATGCAACTTCTGGCTTGCTCACCCTCTGAATAATGCATGATATGATTAGTATGAAAATATCTGATCAATGAACATTGACAAAACTTTAACCACAAGGTCCATCAGGATCTTCTTGATTAATGTCTAGCCAAGCTGATGTATGCTTCAGTTGCAGGAGTGAAGACTCACTGAGATACATGTGTGTTTTCTCACCACTATCTTCTGTTTTGTGATTCTTTCACCCTCATTCCGGGAGGAAAATCCCAAGCCTCATCTTAATCAGAGCAATAGGAACACCAAGCTAAGAGCGGTAGGAGCAATTAACCTCTGGTGCTCCTGTTTCGCTCTCTGCATTGTATGTGAGCTCAGACCTAGCTGCCAGCAGTCCACTAATGATGCTCAGCCTTGCTTCCCCTTTCCTGTGAGCTCCGGATTCGACATCTTTAGTGCCTCTGTGTATCTCCAGACTCTAAAAACTAGATTGGGGAGGAGAAGCCGAAAACTGAATTTTAATAAGACAGAATTGTGACTGAAACCCAAGGTTGGATTTCAGGTTTCAGCAAATATTCCTCTTTCAGATGGGGTTGAATTCTTTCTTAAGGACTCATGCAGTTTCCTGGATGCAGCAATGATAATGGACAGTCTCACGATAACTGTGTCAGATGGGACCTCTTCCTAGCTTTGGCTGATAATTCCGTTTTCAGCTGGAGCTGGAGGACAGAGACTTGGCTTCAGTGGCGATGTAATGATAACCTCACTATTGCCTAATGTTATGTGCTCTTCAGGAGGCAGCCCTTGAAATTGTCCCAACTGAGTGTGACTTTAACTTGTACTTCCCAGAGGTGTTACATCATCCCTTCTGCAAAGCTGTGAAAACCCAGCTGTGCCGGCAGGCTTGAGGGAGTGGGGGATGACAAGATATTCAGTCTCTTCCCCCCTTGTTTTTACTTGTGGAATGAATGTAGATACTGTTAATTAATGTTTTAAATGGTTTTACTGCTATTGATGTTTTTAATTGATTGTTGTATTTTTGTACTGTTTTCCCATTGTTGGAAGCCACCCAGTCTCCTTTGGGAGTTGGGTGGCCTATAAATACAACAAAATAAATAAATAATAAATAAATAAGTCTGGGTTTTCTGGAAGATTCTTGCTTATTGACTGTAGTGACGTTCCAACACTGATATGAAAAGACCATATACATGTGCAATATTCCTTGGTTATTGCTTAATAAATTTTGTTCCTTGTCTTGAACTATTGAAATTAACGGTCCTGGATATATTATGCTGCCCCCAATATTATTAACATTTTCAAGAAGAAATGAGATGGAAAGGAAATTAAAAGGCTGAGTAATATTATATTAATTTTAACTTGGTTAACCAGCAGTCAAACTGATTTCTTTCCTGACTTTTTTTCTGTTTGTTAGTGATTAATTCAATGATTGATCCTGATGGAACATTGGATGCTTTAAGCAATATGGGATTTGCTGGTCCTGTCCAAGCAGCTCATCCTAAGCAGAAATCCACTCCTGGATCTCAAAGTGCACATCCTCAGATACAGCCCAACTGTCTGCCGGAAGCAAGGGCTGTACGGCCAGCCACTGCCTCTACTTCACGTGAACTTGGAACTGTTGAATCCGAGCATGATTTCAGCATACATTTCAACAGGTTCAATCCAGATGGAGAAGAAGAAGATCCAACTTTGTGTAAATGACATGAATGTGATCGGTACTTTTAGTATTGAATGTGCAAAATTCATCAAGAGTCTTAGTATCCACTAAACAGTAAAACAAAGTTGGTAAAACTGTTGTTGCTTTGTTATTACCAACTACTTTGTGATATTTTGGATGTCACAAACCATTTGACTCATTGAGGTAAACATTGGTACCAATGAAGATGCACAGTTTATGATCATTTTATGAGTTTCACAAACACTTGCTTTGAATATTTTCCTCCATAGTTTATTTTGTTTAAGCGGACTTCAACCAGCCAACCATCCTTCATTTTAAAATTCTGAATCTCCTATGACAAGGTGATCTTAATTAAGCTTCTTGACTTAAATTTGTATAAAATGATCACTTAAGCTTGATTCTGAATAAAGGGAGCTAATTAGGACATTACATTTTAATGATATCACAATATAAGGAAAAGCAGACTTCAGAATAATTTATTGTTGTATCCTGGAGATTGCTTAAAGGTTTACAGGGCTCAAATATTATGTTTGCACTAAGAATTCGCTGAGAGTGGAGAATGAACATATCACTAGGAACTAATTACGCTATACTGTACTTTGGAAAATGATCAAAATTGTCCTTTTTTAAAACACAATACCACTTTGAGAGTGGGGTAAGTCAGCTTTGTAGGACGATCCATTTGACACTTGAGGGTCCTATTCAACATGTCTTTTTGATGTTAACGAAATTAAATGTGATATAATTTCTGTTCAGATGTTTGGAACTACAAAACCAATTTAAATATATTGCTGTGTGTGTCTTACTGCTTTGAAATTCTTTTTTAATGCTTTGTTACCAAGATCAGACACAAAATTCATTGATCATGACTTGTGAAACTTTCTTCAAAAGTTTGGAGATAAGGTAGTGATAATCTAATCATTAGATTGACTCCAGGCATACAAATTATAAACTTTTTCCTGTAGAATCTCTAGTAAATCTGTCTAATATGATTATAAGAATTTCTGGAAGAAACTGCTAACATAGACCTTTTGCTTATACTGTTTAACAGCAAATCTATTAAAATATCTCATATAAGCCTATTTATCTTTAAAACTGTCCCGATTTTAACATTTGGAAATAATTTAAAATAATAATTTAAAAAAAATAACCCTCTTGTATTTCCAGAACACTGTAATTTCAAGAACGTCTGTTACATGCCATTAATAACTGGAAATTTCTTGTGTTTTTGCATCAGTCTATATACTAAAATTAAAAATACAACTTTGAAGCTTCTACGAACTAGTCTTTAATATTTCAGCAATAATCATATGTGTTGGTTGTTTAAAAATACTCCTTTCCTGTACAGGATTTTGGAACTGTACAGGATTTTGGAAGTCATTGCAAAGCTTGGCCAAGTAAATATACAAAAAACTTTTTGTATTGATATAAAGAACCCAATAATCCTGTTGTATATTGGATTACTTTTCTTGTTTGTTTGTTTGAAAATTTAAAATCTGCCTCTTTTCAAACTCTGTATCCCACTCAGAAGTCAGGAAACAATTGTTTACAGATACCATAGCAGTTTAAACTGATATATGATGAAAATACATATATTGAGAATAGTGATATTTTGGCCGTCATGATTCCTTCCTATCTTTTCAGTGCTTGGGAGAACCACAAACATACAAGTATGAGAAACTAGGAAATAGTTATAGAAAAATTAAACATTTTGACTCTTTAACACAATTCTTTTTGTGTATTCTTTTCCAGACATTTACACATTTTGTGTTCTGTAATATTTGCATTTACAATTTTCTTATTTGTATGAATGCATACGCCTTATTTATTTTTGTTACACTTATTATGTATGATGTTACAAGCATTTACAGCTCCATTTTTAAATAAAGTGTTTCTGGAACTTTATACAATAATCTGATAGAAATGTGTGATTATCTGTGTGAACATGTGATTTGGATCGAGTTCAGTAATTATGAAGAAACATTTTTTTTAAATGTATTATGTGCTTGAGAATAATTTTACTGAACTTTGTATTACCTTGGTGTAAAGAATAACATATTACTTTTATTGTATAATAGGTCTTCACAAAGAGAATCTAAAATCAGTGTATGTACAGTCATTCCCGCCCACATGCAAACACATGCATGATTTCCTATTGGAAATTGGGTGGGTGGGATTCAGAGAATGCTTCAGAGTATAGAGAGCTGAGATGTATTATTTTACCGTGGAAAGAAGTGCCTCTCATCACAGATACAACAGGGCTTCTTGTGAAGATTTTAACAGCTGAACAAATTCTCAATGAGAGAAGCAATTAGATGTTTTATGTCTAAAGGTCAATGCCAACATCATAACTACCAACAACTACAGGATGAACTTCCATCCCTAAGTCCAGTTTTCTGTTTACCAATGACTGCTAGTCTTACACTTATTTAATTTCAGCTTGTTCTCCCTTACTCAGCAGATGAACAAGTTTAGGGTTCAAGGATATTGACTCCTTGGAAATTGATTAAATGGAGTAATATCACTGAGCATCATTAACATGCTCTGAATTATCTGCCCAGTGGTTTATGTGTCTATTGATCATCACAAAGAACAAGGTAGGATCTCAAATGTAAGCTAACTTGATCAATTTACGGTTCTCACAATCTACATCACTGATCCAGTGGGTGGGTGTTTTGTTAACAGACCAGTGATATGAGCTTAAAAAGGCTAATTCTAAACTGGTAAATATAAGCCAAATAGACTCATTTCATTTAGTGCCATGGGTTATACATTCTGAATTAACAGTACCTCCAGATTGTGGAGTTTAGTTTCATTTGGCTTTAATAATGTCTAAAGCAATTTTTGGGAATTTATTGTGACTTTTTTCAAACAATGTGTGGTCAGTGTTATTCAATGCTAGGAATTGCAATTCAAGAGTGGCTGAAGGGTCACACCAGTTTCCCAAATTTCTTATGATTTTTGAGATCAATGGAATTATAATTTTCAAAGAAAGGATCATTTGGATATTAAATATGATATCATGGAAATTTATATTTTGACTTAAAAATGATGACAATTTAATAACAAACTGAAAATTACGAGCTCAGATTTTTGTATCATGACTTGTTCTGAAATCGGACCAAAACTCAGTTGCAACAGTACTACAGCAAGTAACTTGTTGCCACTGCCATCAATACCCTACTTCTTGCATGGATTTCATGTGCTAACAGGGTTTTTTTGAGAGCAGAAAGTACTTACACAAGACAGAACACTTGCCTTTCACTAATCCCATCCCTCCATCCTTTGCAACCTAAAATATTGGAGTTCTTTGCAGTAGCGCAAGGCATCAAATTATTTAATTTGCATACTATTGTAGACTGCAATGACTCCCAAGGCAAAAAAAAAGCACCAACCTTAAAACCAATACAAAAATGTCAGCATACACTACAGTGGTATATATTTAACTACAATAGTTTTTTAATTACTTTTCGGACAGCCACTAGGATGTTTGATAACTTGAGCCAAATTTATATCAATGTTATTCCATATCAGGAGAGCCAGTACAAGGAAGCACTTTGCAGAGTCCCCTTTGCTTCTCAATACTAGAGGAATCACTAGTGCATTAAGTTGGGAAGTGCACAGTGGGCAGATCGATTCTACACAAACTTTAGTATGCATAGAAGTACCTTGGAGTGAACCTATATAGAACAAAATTAGCACTATAAATTGCACATCAAAATTGTCCTTTAACACAGGTAGTACAGCTGTGACAATATGCTTGAGTACTGCATTTTTGAAATAATTACAGTTCCTAAGTGGTCTTCCATGCGTATAGAATTGCAGATAGAGCCATAGCTGACGTACCAGCCAAAACTGGGCAAATCCCACCCCCAGCTATAGCTTCCCATCTGTCTCACAAGCAATCCAGATGGACCCCAAGTCATGGAATTGCTTCTTCAAAGAATTAGCACTTAATCCAAAATTACTGTCATACCTGCCAACCCTTCTAAACAAGCAACAACTTCCTCTTGCTAGCATTTGTTCCCTAAAAACCTACAGACCCAGGATAAAAATTTAAGCCCCCCTGCCTCAGTCCACAGTGGAAAAGTTAAATTCTGTCTCATTGGTGTATTGATAATACTACACCCCAAACTAATTGATAAGTTTTTCCAGGGGTTTTAGGTGGATCTTCAAAAATACTACGGAAATGATTAAATCCTGAGGCACCTTACAAAGAAATTGTCACTGAGCTAAAGGCTTCCCCTTCTTAAGTTCACAGCAAAGTTAACCTACTACTGCTATTTCTGTTCCTTGCCCTGATCTGAATGAGATCAAAAAGAGTTTGGATAATCTATTTCTGCACTGTAAAATAGAATTAAAAGACTGATGATGCAATAATATATATGATTATCAAAGGGTTC
>JANHGD010000908.1:51162-73210 GCA_027560375.1 Imantodes cenchoa
ATTACAGTGTCCCAAGGTCATGTAATCAACTGTTGTAACCTTCTGACAAGCAAAGTCAATGGGGAAGCTAGATTCACTTAACAACCGGTTTACTAACTTGAGAGCTGCAATGATTCACTTAACAACAGTGGCAAGAAAAGTCATAAAATGGGGCAAAACTGAGTTAACAAATGTCTCACTTAGCAACATAAATTTTAGGCTCAATTGTGGTCGTAATTTGAGGACAACCTGTATTTACTACCGTAGCTGCTGTATGTGAGTTTGTATGAGTTGTTTAGAGATAGTCTGCATTTTTAATGGAGACAATTAGATGCTATGCAATAGCTTGAATTGAGGAGCCTTTTAAATCAGTCAGATAAATACATACTGTAAATAAATAGTTTTAAATAGACCGTGGTGATTTACTTTATTTACTTTTAATTCATATACTGTATAGTCACAAATTATATACATTTCCATATGACAACTCTCCTGTTATATTTTCTTAATACCCCAAAGAAGAGATAGTTTAGCTTCGAATTATGATTGCTTTTGTTGTTGGGTGGGGAAGGTAATGCTGATCAATTTCAGCATGTAGTCTATGGATGTACGTGATATAGCCCAATCACTTTCTTTCATAGTTTCATTTAGCAAAAGGGATATTAATTACTGAATGTAAGGCAAAACATACAGAGAGGAGATATGTACATATACATCTTTATGTGTAACTATGTCTTTTTAATAGTGAAATTACACACACGTTTGCCCTGTAGTATCCCATGGTATTCAGCCAAAGTAGCACGTATCTCTACAATATTTACATACTGCTTTAAAAAGTGCTTTGTGATTGTACTTTGATTCTTGTTCTGTTTTGTCTTGCAGACCTTTCTGCAAACTACTAATGGGATGAATACAATATATCACTTTTATAATAGCAAGCTATTAAAGGCAAACATAAAGCAGTCTGAAGGCCATAAGTGCTGCCAACAGCTCCTGCTTTAATGAATTCCCTTTTAGATGTCCATTAAATGCTCATGGCAAATGTACTCATAATGGAAATGGCAAATCTAAATGGGTAGATATGAATAATCCATGGAGTTTAAATTCTGTTTATGATCATCTTCACATTTAGTTTTCAAGACAGTGCAGTTTAGTTTTCATTACAGTTTGGAATAAAGAGGACAGGGAGTAATTGATTGCTTCAAGCAGATTAAAATCAATGGTCTTATTTCCAAAGGACAAATTCAGTGCAATAATTCCAACTTTAAATATTGATTTAGGGAATTCAAAACAATGTTTTCTGTAGTGTGGATTTTATGTAAAGATAAATATTAACTTTATATACTATATGTATGTATGTATATAGAAAGATAGAGACAGTGGTTAGCTGTGCATGCAGGAGTTAATAGTGATCTATATTAAGTCATTTTGATATTATTGCAGTCATAATGAATCAGTGATATTCCCGTCATCATTGTAATACTGTTTGTAACCCATTAGCACAGAGAAATTACAACCCATCATACCTCATTACTGTGATTGAGGGTTTATTACCATATTCTCAAATTGCTTGCTCGTGATAAAACTAAATAGGCACCAGACAACTGTAGGTAGACCATAGACTCTGTGTTATTGTATCAGGGTAATGAAGTATTGTTATAGCATAATAGAATAAAATATATGCAGAAAATAAACTTGCCAGTAGAAAGGAAACAGAGTATTTTTTACTTTTGTCAGGCTGATAAAGGTTAAATATTTGCTTTCAGTACATAAGTAGAAATTTTCATTTTTAAGTATGTGCTGCATATTCAAATATTAAATAATGCTTTTAAAGACCTTAGATTGTGACATGTACATCACATAAAACTGACATTTTTAACACAGATATTTAAGCAACACAGTAGTTAACCCATTACGGTTGCATACTTTTATCAAATATTTATGGTAAAAAATACAGTTCTGGGTTATTTGCATTTTCGTGAGTCAGAAAACCTTTTACATCCCAACTAAGAAAATGAATGAACCTTTTTTGGCTACTATAGATAGAAAAGGAGTATGTTTTGAGTAACTTACCGGCATACCTCGGAGATTTTGTGAGTTTAGTTCCAGACCACTGCAATAAAACAAATATCACAATAAAGTGAGTCACATTAATTTTTTTCATTGCATTTGCAAGGCAGAGCTTCCATTTTATCTATCTATCTATCTATCTATCTATCTATCTATCTATCTATCTATCTATCTATCTATCTATCTAATTGGCTTTGTATGGCCATTCATCTCGCCAAAAGTGACTCTGAGCAATGTACAATGATTAATTAAAACAAATATATAAAAGCAGTCATTATTAAAATATAAAATTACATACCAGCTGCAGCCTCTTTTGCCCTTTACCAGAAAAACATATTGGGCTTTTTGAATGTTTAGCAGTTTTTAGATGATGAGAAAATATAATATCAAGCTAGCCATGTTGTACTGAAT
This sequence comes from Imantodes cenchoa, assembly GCA_027560375.1. Classification (NCBI taxonomy): domain Eukaryota; kingdom Metazoa; phylum Chordata; class Lepidosauria; order Squamata; family Dipsadidae; genus Imantodes; species Imantodes cenchoa. Next base: position 53,623 of record JANHGD010000908.1, read on the forward strand.
TATTTGTACATATTTGTTGGGGTTTTTTTTATGAAGGGGTAAATACCATGCAACCATTTTTCTCATTCTTGCTGGGTCCTTTGCGTGCCTGAGCTGGGTTCTTTAAGATGCTGCTAGAGCAGATTATGAGTATGATGCCATAAATGAATTTTCATCAGCTAAGCGAATAAAATAGTTTGGCTCAGGAATACCGGAATAATTCAGAACACTTAATAGTTTTTACATTATTGACGGCATTAATCTACTTGAGTCTGAATAGCCCCTGGAAACCTCAATCAGGCTTGTGCTTTGCACAATGATTATGAGACACAGTTACTATGCAGTAACATACAAAAAATGTTCCTTGCACATTCAAAATTATTTTGCTTATGGATGATGATGGCAGGCTATAGTCTTAAATGGATCTGCAGGTTCAGCTCTATATGAACATACATTTCTCTTTCATTTAATCTGTGATAATGAGCGGTATTGCACAGAGACCAAAGTTACTCTAAGAGCCAAAGGCCAAGTCGGGAAAACGTTACTATATTCTTCCTATGCCTCCATAGGAAAAAAAATGTTCCTTCAACAAACCAGTACCAAATTTGTATAACAAAAAATAAATAATTGTTGCTCTACGTGCTACTGTTATAGCTCACAATAATAAGTGATTCTTTTTGATACTCAAACAGAAAATAGGCATTTGCTGTCTGGAAGTGTTTCTTGAGTCAGACTCAAAACGTCTGGGCTAACATCTAATATGTCTCTAGAGGCCTAATGTATATGTTTATTATTTATTCAACTTGTATACCACTGCAATCTAATAAGACTCAATGGCTTACATAGTACAGGTATTTGTCATACCAACCACAATTGCGACTGGCAGCTGTGTCAATGTAATCATAAAGTAAAATGTCATGTGATTATACCTGACCTACAATCTCAGTTCTGGCTGTGGTTAAGTGAATTGCTGTGGGTTGTTAAACGCAGTTCCTGCTGACTTCTTCATTGACTTCCGTTTTCGGAAGCGGGCTGTGAAGGGTGCAAATTATTATTATTATATGTCAGTAAACTATGGTTAGATTCATGGTTCTGGTGGAAACTTAATAATTCAAATCCTAGCCAAGGACCTAAGAATTATTGAGGTAGCGTCCGTGTGGGGTTTTTATTGGCTTTTTCTTCTGTATCTACAAGTATTTATCATATATTGACTTGTTTTTCCAATTAACAAATTGGTTTTTAAATGTTGGGTTTCTATACTCAGCTTTCATCTTTATTTTTTTCAGCAGCTTTCCTTGATTGACTTCCTTCAGTAATGGTTTTTTGCTTTTCTTAATACAGTAATTCAAGTAACGTTTTTCTTCCCCCATGGTTTGTTTCACCTTAGGAGTTCTCTGTTCCCTTTGGTTCTTGACAAATACAGTTAATATCACTTTTGGTATACAGCATGGTAGATTGTCACTAGTTTTCTTGTTTTCTGATCCAAGTTATCAAATTCCATCTGGATCTAACCATGGATCTAATCCTGCTGTATATCGTATAATGGGAACTGCCCAGGTATGGCTTGCTTTGGTGATATTTTCATCTTTTAGCTTTGATTTCAAAGTTTTTCAAACTTATTTAATATGTTTAGCAGAAGTATTTTCTTTGAGTTGATTCTGTAATAAATTGGAAGGTTCCTAATGTCACAAATATTTGTAGCCTTCTTCTGGTGCTACTTCTTTTATCAAATTTTTGTTACTAAACTGTATTACATCATCTTCAACAATTTCCTCTACCAGTGAAAGAAAATAACCAGTGAAAGAAAATAGAACAGACAAAAAAGACAAAGCCCCTCACTGTGGAATATATGGAACTGTTAACCAAAAAATGACCTTGTCGGCACAAAGAAAAAATATTATAAAGAAGAAAAATATTAGAGAAGGGTCATAACAATTGAAGTTTCGTGTTAGAGGCACAATTCTGTTTACGTTAACAATAATTATTCATTAATTCATGCCATGCCATGCCATTTCATTCCATATTTGTATATATCATAAGTTTATTTACTTAGCATTGGTCATCAAATAAACGATAGGTTATTAATAAGCAGCTAGTTATGTTATAGTCTTTCCTAATCATGATTGTTTTTTGGCAAGACTTGTAAATGGTAGAAATTTGTCAATTCTGTCAGATCCCAGGCATAACATGTACCTTTTAGAATCTTTAAATTCTAAGTGATACTATTCTGGTGTCACAAGTGTGTGTCTCCAAGAATCAAGTATGCACAGTGCTGCTGGGTAGCCATGTTCAGGAATAGTACTGATCCGTGACAACAGTGAAAAATTCAGACTTTCCATCTGCCTTCCTTGCTGTATTCTTTTGTAAGATGAAACTGTTCAAAGAGTGAATGGAATTATATTAGTCTTTCAAAAATACTGTATATTTGTCTTAATATGTAGATCTTTCTCTGTGTTTTTTTTTCCATAGTTTTTAAATGGCTTCCTTGCTGTGGAGAAGTTCATTATAATTATAATGGTTTCTACAGTATAATTAGTTTGGCATATCAAATACAAATCACTTTTACAGACTGTCTACAACAGGATTGAAGTAGCAGTTAAATATTGAAAATAATTAAAGGAATCGTGTTTAGTGTGGCATGATTAGCTAATTCACTTTACAAGCATTTATTAAAATGAATTCACATGTTATTATTCCATAGGTAGTTACACAATAGTGTTTATCTAGGAAAAATATAATGAAGCAAATTCTTTGTATTCAGCTCCTCACAATTAAAATGAAGACTCCCCAAGTAATATCAATCTAGGATAGACTAATTAAGTTTGGTTTGATAACCATTCATTTCTTCTATTGCCTCTGAGCAAATTGTTTATTAGAGAAAGTTATTTTACACAAATCAAATCAAATTGGTGAAGCCATTATATTTGAGAGAAACCTTAGCCATCCATCAATTAATCCATCATTTTCTCCAGACACTTTTGTTTAACAAGAGTGTCACATCAACAGTTTAGGTATCAGATGATTATAACATAAATTTTATTGACAGATTTTCTAATATTTCTATTGTGAATAAATATGGAATTTTTCCTGCTGTTGAACAAAACACAGCTAAGTCTAAAATACAGAAGTAGTAAAATAAAGATCTAATTAGAACATTAAACATGTCAAAACCAGTTCATGATTTTTTGTGAAGATGTTCCTAGCAACGCATATTTAAAAGCCATAATGGAGAACATGACTTTCCCAACCCAGATTGATCTGGAGTCCTAAAACTCTAAAAATCTGACCAAGCAGGAAAAACGGGACTTTAAAAAAAATCTTAGAAGCCTAATCTGTTTGCATTGGTGATCACAACATGACCTGTTGAGAATAACAAAATTCCCTGTGTGTTCATAAAATGGTTTCCATAATGGGATTGCAATTATAAAGCATCCAATTCATAGGAAAACAACGAGTGAGGTAAATGTAGGGTATCTTGTAAGATAAGCTTTTGAACTTAGAACTCATTCTTCTTCATTGTTAATTAAGTTTTCTCTCCTCTGTTTCTCACCCATTTTCCAGCATATAAGACTCATATGCCATTCATTTTTCCTTCAGAAACATTCTATAAAACAGATTTATAAAACTCAGACTCACACATAGTCCTTTTTGCCCCGTGTTTCTTTGACTTTTTCTAGTGAACTCAGCAGTGTCCCAACTGTATGGTTCCTTATTACCTCATTATTCTTTATCTTTAATTCATTGCATCTTATTGGGGTGGGGGGTTATTCCTGTCCAGTTTCCCTGTTGTCTTTTCCATTACATTGGGTCATCCCCAGCACTTGTCTCATTTTTTCCTGCTTTCTTTGTCAGTTTCTCCAGGTAACTTTTCATCACGTTTATTAAACAAATTACTGTTTTATAATTGGGCTTTAATACTACTGAAATGTACAACTCATAATATAAATAAGGCATATAGAAAGATTAAACATTTGCTAATAGTATAAATGCAAGTATATCTGCAATAGTTCTATACCATTCAACTGGAAGTCAATTAGTAAAGGGGATTTTTAAATTGTATATAGCCATCTTACATATGTGACTATAGGCTATTTAACAAAATTTTAAAAAGAACAGTACAACAAAATATGTTTTAAATATCAAAAAGCATTAACGGCAATGAAACCATTAAAACTATATAATATAATTTGTGGAAAAGTGCAATCAAATCTCCTAACAATAAGATCACCTTACAGACGCTGTACCCATATTACTGGACACCAAGGCAAAAGGTAAAACTTTGTTTTCAGGTCATTCCAGAACTCCAACAAGTTTGGGGCCAACCTGACCTCAAGTGGAATGATGTTCCAAAGGGCAAGTACCCCTGCAGAAAAGGCTCTCCTCCCGAGTTCCATTAGATGACATTCCATTCCCCAGTTTTATAGATTATATTTTCTCTGTAATTTCTTGTAAAGTCAGTTGTGGTGCCAAGCTTTTTTAATTTACCTGTGGATTTTTTTGATTTCAATATTTCCCAAGAAATTAATAATTTGGTGTTCAATTAAAGATCTCTCCATTGTTATATGTTAGTTTAAAAATTGTATACAATTGTATAACTCATAAATTTAAAAAATCATAAATGTGATAATTAATAGATTCTGTCTCAACACATAACTGAATTCCAAATATAAAGTTTCATTGCTTTGTTATTTCAACTGGTAAGCCAATAATATTCCAGTATTCCCTCCTGTTCCCAATATTTTTGATTAATGTAATTGAAAGAATATTCAAATAGTTCTGAATATAGTAGATCCTAAATTAATTTAGCTGCTATAAATAATTAATATTATTCATCTGTGGGGTTTCTAGTATAAGATAAAAGTGAATCTTTAACTGTCGTTTCCAGCAATATAAGATTAACATCTCTTCCCCCCACCACCTATTTTTTGGCTAGGGTGTAGCAATTATATATCCAGAAATGAATCCTTATATTACTAAAACTCTTGCCCTTATAATGTTCCTTTGGGCAAAATAATGTTCAAATTGTTTTCTTAAAAACTCAAAACACCTGAATTTGGTGTGAAACTGATTAAAAACTTAATCCCTTGGATTTGGGAGAGACTAACTTTACAAAGTAATTTTTGCAAAACATTTATTAAGGGAGACCCACATAACTCAACTTTTGATATATGTCAGCATTTCCCAACCTCTCCAGATTAGTGAACTGGTGTGGGAGGGGGAAGAGGGGATATTTTTGTGTGAGGGTGCGTGGGCATACATGTAGCTTCATTCCATGTGAAATGGATCTGTGACCACGTATGACCGCCACTCACACGAGTGAGGCTGTGAGCGCTGCTGCTCACATGAGCACCGCCCTGAGAGCAAGTGGACTGTGAGTGCCGGTGCTTGCTGTTCATGTGACTCAGGCTATGCGTGCGTGTGCGCTGGCCTAGTTGCGAATAGGCCATGGCCTGGTAGTGGGCCCTAGCCCACAGGCTTGGGACCTTTGATATATGATGTATCAGAAAGCAACAAATCAAACAATAAAAACATTAGAACAGCAACCTTAAAGTATGTTGCTTCTTCTTTTTCATCCAGACTTGTTTCTTTAACAGTTGTAGCTTTCAAGGACTTTAGAATTTGCTCCCTATTGTTTAGTTTATGAATAGGCTAGTTTTTGCACATTAAAAAAAGGAAATGCCTTCGGCTCAAAAGAAAACATGGTTTCCTGAACTTCAGAAGAAGGCATGGATGCTAACTTAAAATGCTAATATTACCTTTATTAAAAGACTAATAATGAAGCCTAAAATTTTAGGAAACAATAGAGCAATAATCTTTGAAACAAGATATCTTGATTGGGCTAACTTATAAAATGCCAGGACCCATTGCCCCTGCCCCTGTGGGAATGAAATTTGGGGAAATAGTGGCCACTTCAGCCCCACCTAACTGTTATTGCTTCAGTGCTCCCATGGTCACCTGATCATTTCCTGCACTCCCTGATAGCTCCCCATTAAGTCTCAGGGAAGCGGAAAGTATAAACTTGTGATTGTCAATGCTCCCTGCCAGCTTCTTACAAGCAAAGTTTGAAAAGCTGCATAGATCAGGAAGGGGGCATTAAGAGGCACTGCATGGATCAAAGACTTGGGGGTGCACAAGAAGTGCTTTGTGAATTGCAACATTTTTTTTTGTTTCCTTACTACTTTTTAATGAAAAGATTTCTGAATTATTTCATAACTGTGTCCATAAAAGCAATACAACGGCATTATAATAGATTTCTATAGTATTTGCTTTCTGATATCAGAATTTTTGTAACTTATCTTCTACAGGTATACTTTGTTATGTTAATGTGGGACTTACAGTAGAGAAAATAATTATAGGACTGTAGTATAGGATTTCTAGGCAATTAGGTAATAATGACATTGCTCTTTGCTACTCCAATTTCACAACCTATAAGATTTTACTGTGGCTGCCAACTTTTTAACAACCATTTAAAACTCAAATGTCAAATCTATCAAGGCTTCTCTCAGTTCCTTATTTTTTCCAGTCTTAAATTCAGTATATTTTTGGTGAGACTGTTAAAAATATTGTAAGAATATTTTTAAAAATTGCATAAAAGTGCTTGCATATTTTTATTTTCTGCTAAAATATGCCTAATCTGAATATAATTTTGCCTCATATAATTCATTTTTCTTTTTAAATACACATTTTGTGTATGTATTTTGTAATAATGCCTTGTGAATATTATATGATGAGTTTTAATTCCCAGTTTAGCTTGAAAGCTTGAAATTACAGAACATTCTTACCCATTTCTGTTGGCATCTGTAACAGGGTAAAAGCTAATGAAATTGGTGATGGGTGTAACAATAGCCTAAGAGCCTTTGTGGAAATAGCACAAAGAGCTATGTGTGTTACCATTTTCAAGCAATCTGCTATATTTTAAATTTAACACATGTCTAGCTAATCTTTTTAAGATGACACTGGATTTTATCAAGCAGGCATTTCCACTTGCATAACTAACCACAGTGTACTAGAGGCTTGCTTATGTGGATTTTTGTGTAATGATCAAAAATTGCCTGTTTTGTGACTAATGTTCTCAGCCTTTCTCCACCCCCAATTTCCATCTTGCTGTGATAAATTCTTGGGAATATACACAAGAGTCCTAGCTGACCAGGCAGGTAATGGCAATTGTAAACTTTGACAGTAAAACTTTTGTTTTACAGGGTGTGGAGCTGGGTAGGTGGGAAGGAATTTGACTAACCAGTCAAAAGTATTGGCTGCATGTCTCCAGTTACTAATGAATAATATACCCATTACCATGTTACACTGCTTCTGCATGTGTATTAAATAGCTTCTTAATAGCCACTAATGGCCAGCTGCTTGATGTGAGCTGAAGCTAATACTCCATCAAAGATGTCTAGACTGAATTGTGTTAAGGCTGATGCTGTATTTAAGGTTACGCTAATTTTTATTCATTTAGACAATATTTTAGAAGAAAGAAGTCTTGATTTCCTGTTTGCAGATTTTTAGGGGATGGTCATAAATCCTCAGTACCTTTATTGCTGTGGTTGATGCTGCCCTGAAATTATTGCTTGTATATGGGAAGGAAGATAAAGGACCAGTATGCTCAAAAGATTGTTTATATATCATAAAAGGCTATTTTAAAAAACTGAAATGTGTCTGATCAAGAATTTTCTGTCTGTAAATTCAAGGTACCTGAGTTGTTCTGAGTTCTCTCTAAGATAATGGATGATACAGTACCTCCAAATTTATCAATTAAATTCTGTATCTTGGTTTTGTAAAGTAATTTTACAGACATTATTCTGTTCAATTCCCTTTAGGAAAACTGCTTTAAACTCCCCTTTATGCCTCTTTCTACAAATCTGGTCTGTATCCTTGGGTATATACTGTACATAGAACAAAATGCAGTGGCAATTTTAACTACCAAATATCTTAGTAGTTTTAATAGATGCTCTTTTATTTTGAATTGATATGTTATTGTGGATACCAGCTTATGATTCCCCCTGCCAGATTTCTTCTCCTGTGCACTGCTTGGAGAATCCAAGCAAGGGTTAACTTCTGCCTATTTGCCCAGAGACTGAGTTAGAAAAAAGTCTTGGCCATGCCTCCTCTGCTCAGCTGAGTCCAGTTTTTCAACTCAGTCTAGCCTGAGAGAGACGTACTTTTCTTTTCTCTAACTCAACTTGAGCCGAAAAACAATACTTTCCAGCTTGGATTATCTCAACATTGCAGAGGATTCTATTTTTACAGAGGAGCAGGCACATTTTGAGGAAGCTCTCGCCACCACAAGGCTTTTCTGACATTCCTCAGCTGCCAGTGAGTGCGCTGGTTTCCCCAGTCCGCCGGCAAGAACCACCACCACCCTTTTCCTTCCTGAGGCCCCAGGCAGCTTCAGAGTTACTGCCCAATCGCTCGGGCTGGTCTCTGAAATCCACGGTTAATTGTCGGTGGTAGGAGAGTCGGCTTGCCACTCTCGTGCCATCTTGAAAATTTAAAAAGAAACAATGCCGCGAAGGCCTGACTTCTCCAACGTTGCCGCCGGTGTGTGTGCTGGTTCCACCGGTCCGTGGCACAACCGCCACCCACCACCTGGACTGATTTGGATTTGTTGCGGTTCCAGAGTCACTGCCTGATCACTCGGGTCACACTCCAAGACTTTGCTTTCCTCAGCGACGCTTCAGAGCGTTTGGCATTTTCGTGCCAATTTCTCAACAGCCCATTGCAGTGAATGCGAAGGCCCTTTCTGGCCAGTTGGGTTGCCACCACCTCCCACTCCTTCCTGCCTAGCCCATTTGCCTGTTAGGCTTTCCGGCAGTCCAGCCTTAACCAGGAGGCCCATTTATTTGCTGCAACTGTGCAGTGACTGATGATTCCATTTCAAGCAGAAGTGGAGCTGTCTCCCAGATAACTGCCATCAGCAGAGGCATCTGGTTCCAGGGTGAGCAAGTCTACTGCCAGAGAGACCTCTGATAGACGCAGGGCCAGAACCATCTCATCCAAGCAGGCTCTACAGCTGCTGACAGAGACGCTAAAAGGTGCCAAAAAGCACTGGAGAAACATTTTTCCAAAGCTGTGAAACTAGGAGAGGCCAACGTACCCCCACCCCCATTAGGGGAGGAGTCAACTCCTTATCAACTGCAACCTGATCTACCACCTCTAGTTATGGAGGCAGGCCAGAGCTGGTCACCAGATGGTGCCCCAGAGCTGCAAAGATTCCAAGCAGCAGATTATGGACCAGATCCTGCTTCCTTCTCCTACTTTATTACTGCAGCATTGGAGCCTGTATCCATGGCCAGATGCTCAGCGCCTGAGGCCACATTTACCCCGATAGCAGCAGGGCTCCACTCAGTGGACAACCAGGGGACTGGGATATCCCAGGTTATACGTGACCTCATTTCTGAGGCCATATCACAGGGGATAGCGGCAGGATTGCAACAGAGGGGCCAGTTCTACAGTAAGCAGGCACAGGCTGATTTGGATCCCCTACAGAGGTCACCTTCACCACATCCTTCCCTGTGCAGCGAAGATTTGCTCATGGGACAGGAGGACCCAAGTGACCAGGAGCTTTCAGACAATGAAGGTCTGATCCCAGACAGGCCTGCTTTCACAGGCCTCTTTCAACCTGCTTTATTCAAGCCACTCCTTTATAAGGCCAAAACAACGGCCAACATGGGAGTGACTGACACCCCTGCCGAGACATCCTTGGGTCTGGATCCAATCTGGTTTTCTGAACCTATTCCTGAATAGGAGGTGTTTCCATCTCCCATACTGTTCGTGGATGTCATTCAGCGGCAATGGAACCAACCTGGTTCTCTAATAGCTCCTATCAGCAACGACAGGAGGCTCTACAGCTCCAGACCAGAGCTAGAGGAGCTCCTGCAGAATCCGACGGTAGATGCCCCTATAGCTTCCTTAGCCTCTTCCACTGTTCTTACTTCAGAAGTAACAGAGGGGTTGAAGGCAGAGGACCGTAAAGTGGAGATGGCTCTCCATAAAACGCATCAGGCGGTGGCATGGGCAATACAGACAGCCACTGCTGCATCCTTTTTTAATAGGACATCCCTGGTATGGCTGCACCAGCTACAGGTAAGAATTCCACCCGAAGACACCCGGCTGCAGCTAGATATAAACAAGTTGGTTGCAGACATGGAGTTCTCATCAGACGCAACCCTTAATACGGCCAAGTTTGCATCTAGGGCCATGGCGTCCAAAGCGACTTCACGTCGCCTCCTTTGGCTCCACTACTGGCAGGTGGACATGCGTTCCAAGTGGCACCTAGCTTCAGCTCCCTTTAAGGGAGACAATCGCTTTGGAGAGTCACTGGACCCTATTCTAGTGGACAAAAGAAAGGTGTGCTTTACACACATTGGCGAACTGACCGTAGGGCTCTGCCTTACTTCCACCTGCAGCCCTTTTGGGTGGCAGACCCCAGCTTTCAGGCCCCTCAATACCAGTGAGCCTACTCCCAGGGTACCGAATGTCCACAAGACAGGTCTGGGTTTCGCGACGGGCAGGCAACAACCTCAGGCCAGGGGACCCTTTTGAGGGTCCGGTAACTGGGCTTTTTGCAGGACCAAGTGGCTCCCAGTCCCCTCCTCCCATTATTCACAAGCCAATGAGAGGCAACCACTTCAGACGGTGAGGCTAGGACTCATGCTAGAGTTTCTTTCCAACCCCCCGAGACACTTCATCCGGTGTCCCATCCCCAAGTGCCAAACCAAGAGGGGTCTGATGGATCCCGAGATCCAACATCTGTTGGACATCCTCGCTATCGAGCCGGTTCGACCAGGGCAGGAGGGACTTGGATTTTATTTGATACTTAGTTCCAAAAAGCTCGGGGAGGTGGAGTGGTTCTCCACCCCTGGGAATAGGCCCACTGATATTGAGGGGCCTGAAAGCTGGGGTCTGCCTCCCAAAAGGGCTGCTGGTGGAAGTAAGGCAGAGCCCTACGGTCAGTTCGCCTATGTGTGAGCTCAACATTCACTTAACGTACAAACTAAATGCAGTCCCTGAAATCCATCTTGAGATGCATATGACAGGGAGATCTACTAACATCCATAGACATCAAGGAGGCCTACCTCCATGTGCCTATCTATCCGTCCCACAGAAGGTTCCTCACGTTTTACTTTGCAGGGCACCATTTTCAGTACAGAGCCCTGCTGTTCAGCCTGTCATCGGCACCCAGGTACTTTACAAAACTGCTGACTGCCGTAGCAGCTTACCTCAGGGCATGGCCCGTGAGATCACAATGTTACCTCGACGACATCCTGATCCAATCGTCGTCCCCACTTTAGGCAACTCAGGATCTTCACATCATGATTCAGACCCTTCAGCAACACGGCTTTTCTGTGACTAGAGAAAAACCATCCGCTGCCTTCCACCAGTCTTCTTCACCTGGGTGCGATGATCAACACTGACACCTGCGAGATCCATGTTTGCGAGGGGTGGATGTCCAGCATATGGTCACTAGGCACCCAACTTCGGACACAGCAGTCAGTATCCTTAGCTGTTCTTTCCCAGCTCCTGGGGAAGATGATCTCTTGCATCAATATTGTTCCCTGGGCACGGCTGCACGCTCGGACATTACAATGGTTCCTGCTGCCGTACGAGTGGGCTGGCAGCAGCAGCTCCAGCACCAGGGTTCGGGTACCATCAAAAGTGCTCCTCTCTTTGCATTGGTGGACGTCCCCTGCAATGCAGAAGGTGTGTCTTTTCAGAGAACCAAACTGCATGACGATAACTACCGATGCCAGTCTTCGGGTGGGGAGCCCATGCCCAATCCCAGGTGGTTCAAAGACGATGGAGCCGGGAGGAGCTCTTGAACAACATAAATTGGTTGGAGCTCCGAGCTGCACACCTAGCTCTTCAGCGCTTCCAGGGATTAGTGACCAGCTGCCACGTCCTGTTCCTAACCGACAATGTGGCTATGAAGGCACACATCAACCGCCAGAGGAGCACCTGCTCCAAGTCCCTCATGCTCAAGGTGGAGAGATTGGGCGGAGATGCATACCCTCTCCATCAGGGCAGAGCATATATACAGGGTCACGAACGTACAGTCCGACTGGTTGAGCAGGTCGACCATAGACCATTCAGAGGCGTTTCACCTGGACCTGTCCCGGGACCTGTCCCGGGACCTGTCCCAGAGATTCAGCCAGCTGACAGTGGACTTGTTTGCCCACCTGACAAGCACTCAACTTCTGAGGTTATAAATTATCCAGGCTGCTTGAAGATCGTCCACTGATCAGGTATACAGTGCCACCTGGACTGCATTTTGCAGATGGTGTGGACAAGGGGCATGTCGATCCGCTCAGGGCGTCGATTCTGCAGATTCTGGAACTTTTACAGGAGGGGTTGGATAAGGAGTTGTCCCCCAACACCCTCCGCAGACAGGTAGCCGCCTTGTCCACAGTTTTGACATGTGGAGACCGGCAAACCCTTGCTTACCATCTGAGGGTGCATAGTTTCCTGAAGGGCGCAGCCAACCTGAGGCCCCCCTGTGGTATATCGGTACCCCACCTGGGACTTGTCCATAATGTTGCAAGCCCTCAGTTCTTCACCATTCGAGCTGTTGCGGACAATTAGTTTTCGGCTCCTGACTTTCAAGATCGCCTTCCTCATGGCCATTACCTCGGCCAGGAAGATATCGGAATTGGCGGCTCTATCCATCCGCACGGACCTCTGCATCTTTCATCCAAACAGAGTGGTGTTGCAGCTGGATCCTTCATTCCTGCCTAAAGTAAACTCCTAGTTCCATATGGCCTAGGAGATTATTCTACCAGATTTCTGCCTGAGCCCTGATCATCCTCTGGAGAGGAAATAACACAGTCTGAATGTCCGGAGGGCTGTCCGCAGATACATCAAACAAACAGCTTCATTTCCTTTCAGGCAGCATCCATGGGCAGGAAGGTTTCTCCATCCATTGTAGGCCTATGGTTGAAGGCTTGTATAGCCAAGGCCTAAGAATTCCAGGCCAGACCGGTACCTAGGCATATAATGGCCCACTCAACCAGAAGTGTAGCCACGACGGCTGAATGGGCGACACAAGCATCAATTGAGGACATTTGCAGGGCGGTGGCTTGGTCATACCCATTGCCCTTCGTTAAACGTTACAAATTGGATATATTCGCTTCGTCTGAGGCGTCGTTTGGGAGGTGAGTGCTGCAGTGGGTTCATTTTACCTTGGGGACCCTGGACCAACCTACTTCCCACTCTGGTGACATTTAGCTTGGGTATGTCCCTTACTTGGATTCTCCAAGCAGCGCACAGGAGGCGGAACGTTCGTCTTACCTGAACATTCGTTCTCTGTCCGCTGCGGGAGAATCCAAACCCACCCTTGTGACCAATCTGGTCCAGGGTTCAGACACGACCATCACTGTCACCAATTCCATCTCTACTGGTGGTCTACACCTTCGTTGAAAAACTGGACTCAGCCGAGCAGAGGAGGCGTGGCCAAGACTTTTTTCTAACTCCGTCTCTGGCCAAATAGGCAGAAATTAACCCTTGCTTGGATTCTCCCATAGCGCACAGAGTACAAACGTTCAGATAAGACCAACATTCCTTTTATTGAAAAACTGGGAGCAAATATTCTAATTAGAATAAATATATTTTGTCTACATGCATGCATGCATATATATATATATATATATATAAGTGCTAATATATATTCTTGTTTTAGGGTTTTGTTTTCTGTTCTGTTTCATTACAAGGTAGTCCTTGGGCTACGATCATTTGTTCAGGGACTGATCAAAGTTACAGTAGTGCTGAATGTGTGGTATTTACAACTGGTCCTTGAAATATTAGCTGTTGCAGCGTCCCTGCGATTTCCAATGTTCCCAGCTGGTTTCCCATAAGAAAAGTTAACGGCGAAGCCATCAGGAAATCTGAAGTCCCAACCATGTGGGAACCTTGCTTAACTACCCACATGGTTCTTGTGTTATGACAACAACCAGGACTGCTGAATTTGCTGCCACTAAGTGACATGGTCACATGACATTGCATTTTGTATCCACATAGCTTACCCACTTTTTAAGAATACGATATCAAACAGACTGTTTTAAAATAACAAGAAGGTTGCAAGAATGAAAGTGTGAAAGGTTAAACTCTTACTTGTTGCAAATTATGTTTCCCGTGTATACACTATTGCTCTTTTTTTAAAATAGTCATTGTTCCCCATAATGTGTATTGTTTACATGTTTGAGTTCTTGTTTGGATTTTACTTGGTGATTTGATATTAATTTTTAATGTGAAAGCACTTAGCATTAGGAGTTTGACATTTTGTCTGACCTTAATCGCCAGGAGGATCATGAGAGGTTTATTCAGTGGGAAGAGAACTGTTACAGTACTGACAAAAATGATGGGAAATAAGTAAACATCCTTTTAAATCTCCTGCAGAAATCAATATGGTTTAAAGATGATGGACGCTGGTTTTTGTTGTTGTTGTTCTTTTTATTTATTTATTTATTTATTGCTGCTTAAGGACTTCAACCTTTTACGGGAAATGTCTTATGGAAGTGTCAGCAATTTTTTTTCTCCCTGAGCACTATGAATCATTGCTCCAAATAGAACACTCTGCATAGAACACTTCATCATTTATTATAGTGATGATGTTGTATGAGACCTACTGTGGTAATGCAGTTGATGCAATTTAGTGCTTTAAAAAAAAATGATGTAGGCTTTCATAAACTCTAATTGTTTTGTCAGCAGGCACTTTCTTTGTAAAATATAAATGGAGAAATTTGTGGTTTTCATTCTTTTAGTGAAATGCTTCTCCTTTCTCTCACTTCTTCCCATCTTATCAAGTTTTTCTAAGGTCAGTCAGAGCTTTACTAAAATGGCAGTTGTCAACATCATTTAATAATGAAAGGTAATAGTTCTGGAGTAATTGAATCAGCAGTCTTTTTTGAAAGGTACAGGTTTTGAATTGCCAAAGAACAACATATAAATATACATTCCTATTTTCATGAATGATTTAGTAGATATTAAGTTGATACAAAATGTAGTAATGTATTCACAAAGAACTATGTACAGATCTATGTATTTCTGCATTGATTTACATTGCCCATCGTATGTGCTGCTGATTTCTTGCACTAGCCAATACTGAATGCACTTTTGGAGCTGCCAACAGTATGATTATTTCAGATTAAATATGGCTGATATTAAATTGTTTTAAGAATTTTTAAGACTTTAGTAAATTTGTATCTGTATACAGTTCACTTTAAATAAAATTAAGAGTAGAGTTAGGGTTGAATTAGAGTAGAAGCAAATCTAGTTTTATGCTAACGCCTAGTTGTTCCACAAATTTAAATAAATTATTATTTAAATGCCATAATATAAAATCCATTTTGCTTCAAGATACTTGGAAGTGCTGGTGGTCTTTAGCTCTTACTGCTGGCTGAAAAGTTTTGTACATGCTGAATGGGAAATCCTTTTTCAGTCAATAGTCAAATGGCATGCACAACATCAGAACAATTTTAGTATTTCCTTTTAATTTTTATTGGGCTCACGTGACATCAAGATGAAATTAGGAATTTCATCTTAGTGTAGTTTTTCTCACTGGTTCTAATAATTGTAACCAAAAACAAATCGCTAGTTTATTCATTTCTCAGATTTATAAGTCCAGCAAACTCCATAACAAATCTCAGTAGTTTAATGCTAAATAAGTATAATGTTAAGAAACAGATTCCAAACAATAGAGAAGTAAAAGAATGATAAATTTCTCAAAGAGCAATGAAACATATAACCTAAACATAAAATATTCTCACAAGAGGCCCACCATACATCCTTGCTGAAGGCCTGAGGGAAAAACTGGGTTTTTAGGGCTTTTTTGAATGAAGTCAAAGTAATAGCTATGCAAATATCTGGGGAACCGAACAGGGCAGGTCACAGGTAACACTATTTAATCAATGGGACCTGAAATATGCTATTTCTGTCTTAATTGTACAGGATGGGCAAGAACTTCAGGAGCAACATGGTTTCTTAGGTATGCAGGAACAGGGGTACAAGGAATTACATAGGTCATAATCAGCATCTTGAATCACCCTCGGAAGACAACCGATAACCATTGCAGCTCCCAATGTAGAGATGTTATATTAGTATATTCTGGCATACCCATAGCTGTTATGCCACCATATTTTGAACCAGCTGCAGGTACCAAATGGTTTTTGATGGCACTACACACGGAACACATTACAAGAGCACATTTGGAAGATGACCAAGGTGTGAGTGACTGTCTGAAGGGCCTCTCAGTTCAGGAATGCTTGCAACTGGCACAGAAGATCGATCTGTTCAAGGACTCTCCGGGCAACAGTATTATCTACTCCTCAAACAAAATATGTGAGTTCGTGAAACAACCCCCCACCCCACCCCCAAATTGTGTTCAGTCGGAGAGGTGCAGTCCTAATTTGTGACTAAAAACAGAACAAACTTCAGCCATGTTGAGGATTGAGCCTCAGTCTAGTCTCCCGTTGAGGTCTCTCCAGCTTTCAGCTACTAGACAAGTTTTTGGCAGCATCTGTTTGGTTTGGAATCAAGATGTAAAACAATGTATTGATAACCTGATTCCAAACAAACATATGACTAAATGGCCACATAGAGATATTAAACTGGAGGAATGAGAGCATCAAACTTTGAGGCACCCTACACATCAGAGGTCTTGGGCTCAATCTCACCTTCCCCCCCCCCCCAATACCAACTACAACTCATCAGAGAGAAAGGGGAGCACTACAGTAATTCTGTGCCCCCTAATCCTTGTAGGTAGTTGAGGAAGATATGGTGATTGGTGGTATTGAACGCCACTCAGAGATCAAGGAGAAATAGGCTGTTGCACCTCTTCCATCTCTGCTATGTCAGAGGTCATCAAATCAAATCTTTGTTATGGTCATAGGCTGGTGTAAGTAGGTGGGGTACACTCAATTAAAATTTAAAAAGCATGTAAGATACATCATTTTCTGAAACATTATGAAAGGTTAGATATTAAAATATATGTATTAAAACCAACTATATATAGAAACAAAAGTATAAAAGAATCAAGAAGTGTTAGGACATTAGGTGGGTGTAGGAGAGCATAAAACAATACTACATGGACAATGATATCAAATTGCAGGGCACTCTAATATGGCTAAGTAGATGCTCATTAAGCCTAGCTTATGACACAGGTAAATCATTCAACAAATTTTGAACACTCAATAGAGGTCATCAACAAGCATGATCAATGCCTGCTCAGTACGATTCCCTGATCTGAAACCTGATTTTAAAAAGTGTTTATAATCTTTCAACTAAAAGCACCTGGGGGTAGGGTGATACAATGATGCTAAATTATCCACATTTGTTTATTAAACTTTGGACAGTTTGGGAAATCTATGCCAGTCAGGATTACCTGCTCAACAGCATTTTCTGTTGCTGAAAAAGGAAACTGCAGACTGTGTCCAATGATTTTTCAGGTGTGAAATTTTGTTTTGCAGTTTTTTTCAGAGGCCATTAGGGAGTCAATCCAACAAATCCTATCTAATGTTTATAACAAAACCAGTCAGTTGAGGAAGCAAAGAAGACGTTGTTTATTTGTATATCTCTTGCCATAAACATTCTCAAACCAAAGTACACATTTCTAATTTCTGGAAGGAGATAGGATTCTGTCGTGTGTGTGTGTGTGTGTGTGTGTGTGTACATTTTCTCCACCTATAGTTTCCTGTGAGAGGAAAAATTATATTCTGACATATTGCTAATGATGATGTTCTAGCTAAGGATCTAAAATCCTTTATTGCGCTCAGTGATCTGCATAATATTTGGAATGTCTGTTTTGTTTTTAATATAAGGTTCCTTTCCTCTGTAAATTGACTAGAGACTTTTCATTTTGGAGGTTTGATTGAAACGCTAGTTATCTCCTTTGTGAATTCAATTTAGATAGCAACAATCAGAGCTGTCAGTCCTGTAAATAACATACTTCTCTTATTGATATAATAGCTCAGTGTGCTACTTGATTGTGCTCTTTGTAAATGGGATTTTCACTGCGGTGACTACTATACCTTGTCACTTTCCAAATAAACCTGGGGGAAATTAGTATTGCTTAATCACACTTCTCTTTAAATGTATAGATACATGTAGTCCTTGACTTACAACAGTTCATTTAGTGACCGTTCGAAGTTTCATGGCACTGAAAAAAGTGACTTATGACCGTTCTTCATATTTATGACCATTGCAGAGTCCCTGTGGTCCCATGATCAAAATTCGGATGCTTGGCAATTGACTCATATTTATGACAGTTGCAGTGATGTCATGTGATCAGCTTTTGCGACCTTCCGACAAGCACGTTCAATGAGAAAGTCCGATTCACTTAGCAACCATGTTACTAAATTAACAACTGCAGTAATTCTCTTAACTGTGGTAAGGAAGGTCATAAAATGGGGCAAAACTCACTTAACAACTGTCTCGCTTAGCAATAGAAATTTTAGGCTCAATTGTGGTTGTAAATGGAGGACTACCTGTATAAAGATTGGGATTTAATGTCACATAATCTAAATCTCTTCCAAAGTGTGTATGATGTCCTCTGTGCTTTCAATGCCATCTACATTATACAATGATGTTATCTGATGATGTTACTTAGTTTGGTAGTGAAAAGTCTGCAAGAAAACAACCAAGCTCAGGGATCACCAAGGATCCAATGAAACTGCTATTTCTCTACAACTAGGACATTGTGCTAGCATTGATCTATACTTTAGAATGTAAGTGAATGAATGAATAAATACATAAAAATGCATTGCGATCCATAACTTGGGACCTCACCCTAACCCTAATCTTAACTTTCTCTGGTATCTTAGAAAAGACCTTCATTTGTAGCAGAGCGGTAATATTTGTGGTCTGTTTTTCAGGATATAGACAACTGTACCACAGTTGAGCAGTAGTGCCTGTAAACATTAGAAGTTAGTTGGCATGGCACTCATGCCAGAAGCATCAAGGTGCTCCTGGGTTGAAAGGATCAGCCAGTGACATCATCGTAGCTCCTGGAACACCCAGTTGGGAGCTCCTTTCATGTCTATGGCAGGAGCCGGAGTGAAGGACAGGAGCTCATCCCACCCCATGGTAGCACTCGGGTCTTGAACACGAGCTTGCTTACCTCCAACTGAGTGTCCTAACCATATGAGCCACCGAGCTCCTAGAAGTTAGTTGATACCCTGCCATTATGTAACAGTTCATTTACATAAGGTACCTTAAGAAAATATTAACCTTAGAAACTTCTAAGGATGAAAGTTATTGAATTAGCCAGGCCAGCGGTGGGTTGCTCACGGTTCAGCCTGGTTCTGTGAACCGGTAGCAGCAGAGGCGGGAGGCTCTGCCCACCCACCTAGGATGCTTCTGCGCATGCTTAGAAGTGTCGTGTGAGCGCACACATGAACCGGTAGCAATGGGCTTTAGAACCCACTACTGAGCCAGGCGTTTACTTCGCTATTATCAGAAAAATTAACTCTGTGGAACATTTGTCTTGAGTAAACTCTGCCTTTGGAGGATACAGATGGCAACATGGTTTAAGATTTATATATACATATATATAGTTGTGTGTGTGTGTATGTGTATGTGTATGTATATGTGTGTGTGTGTGTGTGTGTGTGTGTGTATATAT
>JANHGD010000908.1:85704-99935 GCA_027560375.1 Imantodes cenchoa
CGCCCCCCCCCGCCCCCCCGAATGTATTATTATTCATTTGGGAGAGATGTTAGAATTATTCTGCATTTTGTTGAAGTGCAGGGTTTTTTAAAAATTACCTTTGAAAAGAATGTGCTTTAATTTGCTGCGTTTCATGCAATTTTTGTAATTATTGAACATAATATAAATATACAGTATGTTCTTAATATTTTGTTAAGGTTGTAGAATTCCATGTTTTAAGAAAATAGTCATACAAATTATAAGGAAAAATTGTATTTATACAAAATTGATATTGAGAAAATCCAAAATCATTAAGCATATGTTCCATGTATAACTGAGTAATAATATTTCTGAGATTCTATAATAGGACAATGATTAAGGATAAAAGATAGTGACTAGATTCCTGTTTTTTAAAATTATATAGCTAAATTAAACAATCTTTTGGTATCTAAATTTTGAGTCAGGGGGGACTTTCTTAGACATTTATAATTCTTGGAATTGCAAATATAAATAGATTTACTTAAAAATACATTGGGAATTCATATTTCTGTATTATTATTTTCTTTTCAGCAAAATACGTGACTATAATTTATCTTTGGCAAGTACAGAGAAAACATGCTTTTTTAAACACAGTATGAATTGAAGGAATTTCTTCTTCAAGGCTATCATATACTAGTGAATAAATTATTTATTTTAGATAACAAATTTTGTATTCCTTGTATAATTGTTTGTATACTGATCATGATGAATGTGTTACTGAATAAGGGTATATGTATACTTTGAGGTATCACTCAGAGCTGCCTTCAGCTCTCAGATAAAAGGTCAGATTTTAGTAAACTGGTTAATAAGACATAAATATAGACATTTCATATGATGTACCATGTAAATGTAAACCTTTGTAGTTACACGTTTTTGCAGCTGGAGAATTGTTTTAAAAGGCATGTAATTTATTAGCTATCGGTAGCTACTTTATTGCTTTGCCGCACTGCAGTAATAAATAAAAGAAAGTGAACTGATTTTACAAATGGCACACAAGGTGCACATTTTGTGAAAAAAAGTCTTTTTTTTAAGAATTGGCATTAAATCCTTTTTTTGTGATGACAAAGAGGCTAAGAGTGCAAACTGTATTTTCTGTTTATCGAAAACAGAGTCTTTTTTTCTCGAGGGCATTTTTTCCTATGATCATCAAGGGATTTCAAAAGCAATAAAGTGTGGAATCATTGTTCGACTTGAACAGTATTAAAACTTAGGTTTTAATTTTGGTGAAGTAATAAGATTTGAACCTGTCTCATGTTACAGCACTGTAAGGCATTTAGCAATTGTATTTTAAAGGATGTTTTTAAAATGCATCTCACTTGTAGGATAAAGTCTGTCTAATAATTAATAGCATCTTCTTGGTATGAACTGCTTTTTTCATATGAACTGTTTAGGTTTGTTAGTAAAGATTACAATAACTGTAAGGATATTCATTCCTAATGAAACAAATATCTATTTTTTTCCTTCTTCTGTCTAATTGCTATTGAGGTTATATAGCTAATAATGTTTAGAGATACTGTTTGCTAGCGTTACTTGAAAATCCAAATAGATATCATGATTAGAGCAGCAATATATCCTATTCAGATATCAATAGCAAGTAATAAAATATTAATCATTTAGCAAAGTAGCATTACATAAATGCATTGTTTTCTTACATGTTGCAAGTGTGACACAGTGACACCTGACTTGCTTTGTAAAAGCTACATAAAGATATAAACTGTAACTATCTGTACCTGTCCAATGGTGCGTAGATAATTAATCTTTTATTATTCTAATGGGACTTGCTCAAAGTGGCTACAGATATTTAATTTCAGAAAACCAAGCTGTGATCTTTCAGGAAGATACACATACTAACTGCCTCAATTAACCATAAGGATTCCCCCCCTTTCATTTTAATAGATGGCCAGACTATAAATATTAGAGGATCTGAAATAAATCAACATATTATCATAGGGATACAATGTGTGAGAGCTTTTGGTGTTTGGGAAACTTTGACAGATAATTTGGATGAGGCAGATTGTCCGCCTTTCGTATCTGGCCTCCATTACTATGCCTTCAGGCAGTTTAGTCTTATAGTTGTATACTGATGTCAGAATTACTACTGAGTGGCTAGCAATGACAGATGTCTATAATTACAGGCAGTGCTTCTAGTAGTTCAAAAGACCCAGCCTATGTTGAACAATTATCTTATTTCTGGTCTGTCGAAGAGTAGTGTTCAAATTGCTAGTATTAACTATGGTGTGTTTTCTGCCTTCCCCCCAAGGCTTTGATATAAATGTGTAAAAGGCATTCTATTATATATCATAAGCAGGCCTCGATCCAGGAGCTTTTATACATTTTGTGATTAAGAACAGTTCTCTGCTATGCATGTGGTTTGTGCTCTCATCTATTAGGAAATTATAATTTTTGTAAGTCATCAGTTTCACAACAATCAATAAGACATTTGTTTAGCAGTGCTTGCAGGATATAGGGGAACCTTATATTAGAACCTGGTTGTTTTCCTCTCTGCATTTTGTATGACTGCATCCACATATGCAACCATGCACATAAGCTCCTTTGTAAATGACCTTCAACATTGTTGAAATGAGATGATCCTCTTTCTCTGCCAAGCATAATTTCCCAATTATGTCATTAGTTACAGTGATGCATTAATTGTTATAATATAGCCTACCTTCTTGCGGTTATCGTGATCACCCTGGTAAGTCGGTTAAAATTTTTGTTGAAAGAGACAGAAACAAGGAATAACGATCTTGTCAGTTCCAATGTGATTTTTGAATAGGGAAAAATAATAATGTGATACATTGCATAAGAATATCCAATAAAGTATATATACCATATATATACCATATATAAATGGTATTAGTTAGGCAAGGTAATGTGATAGAGCAGTGATGGCGAACTTATGGCACGGGTGCCACAGGTGGCACGCGGAGCCATATCTGCTGGCAAGTGAGCTGTTGCCCTAGGTCAGCTCCAGTGTGCATGTGCGCACCAGCCAATTGATTTTTGGCTCACACGGAGGCTCTGGGAGGGTGTTTTTGGCTTCCAGAGGGCCTCTGGGGGGATAGAGAGGGCATGTTTACCCTCCCCAGGTTCCACGGAAGCCTCTGGAGCCTGGGGAGGGCGAAAAACCGGCCTACCAGGCCCACCAGAAGTTGGGAAATGGGCTGTTTCTGGCCTCCAGAGGGCCTCCGGGGGGTGGGGTAGGCTGTTTTCGCCCTTCCCAGGCATTGAATTATGGGTGTGGGCACTCGTGCATGTGCAATAGCTCACGTGCATGTGCTTTCGGCACCCGAGGAAAAAAAGGTGCACCATCACTGTTATAGAGGGAAGAAGTCAATGCTCATAATCCATGCTTCAGTACTTGGCATGCAAAAAGTTCCAAGTCCATACCTCATATTGTATGTAGGGCTAAAAAAGTTTCCTGTCTTTGATTTTCTCAAACTTGTCATCTACTGTAGACACTAATGAGCTAGATAGGCAAGTGCTCTAACACAGTGTTGAGGCAGCTTAATAGACCCAGCTTCCCTAACCAGGCATTCTTCAGCTATATCACCAGAGTTGTTGCTGAAACTCCACTTCTGCTTGCAGATTTCTCAGAAGATAACGATAGACCTGGTCTAATTCTTAATTCTGAGATTGTCCAAGATCAGATATCATTCAAGATCAGTCAGGGATTCCGGACAAAGGAACATAAAACTAGATTTCAAGGATTTGTTAGGGATGAAAATGCACCGAAAGTAGTTACATTATATGTCTCAAAATACTGTCTTCATCTTCCTTCATACTCAGGATAGTTGTCAAAAAATTGTAGTGCTGTTGCGTTTAAACTGCTTTTCCTCCCATCACTATGGCAGGAAAATTATTTGCATGTTATTTGTATCCTTTATCACTATTCTTTTATTTCCAAAATAATCTGCAATTTAACGTTAGGTGAAGGTTTATCTATGTTGTGTAGGTGTTTAGACCTGACCACCATGGCCAATTATCAGGGTTATAATGTGAGTCCAAAGAAATCTGAAGGATTAAATATTACCCATTTGTAATTTACTGCTCATATAAATTGCTGGTCACCTTATGAGTTTAGTTGCATGGAAGGGGAGGGGTCCTAGTTTTTCCTTTTGTAACTGCTACTTTCTCCTCTGCGCTGCTCAGAGAATCCAAGCATGGGTTAACTTCTGTCTGTTGGTCTAGGGATTGAGTTGAGAAAGTTCTGGCCACGCCTCTTCTGCTCCTCTGAATCCAGTTTTTCTACTCAGTCAAGCTTAGGGGGTCGTAAAAAATTCTTTCTTGACTCACACCTTAGGAAAAAAACAGATTTGGCTTGGATTCTCCTTCAGCGCTTCATTAGTTTGGACGTCTGCAAGGTTTCCTTTTTTGGAGTGGGTGAACGTGAGGAGGCTTTCTTGCCACGCAGTGGCTTCCTAGCGAACTGCTGCTGGTGTGTATGCTGCTTTCCCCCATCCGCCGGCAAAAACTGCCACCACCTATTCCAAATCAAGCAGAGGCAGCCTGGAGTTACTGTCTGAATCTCAGATCATACTCCGAAGACCGCAGCAGTCAATTAGGCACCAGGAGAGTTCGCTCCCCATTCGGGTGCCATTTTGGTCTCAGCCGAGGACCGCAGCAGTTAGATTGGTACTGGGAGAGTTCACTACCCAATCGGGTGCCATTTTTAATTCATCCTGACTGCCATGTGTGTGTGCTGCTAGCTCTGACTTGCTGCCGGTGAGTGCGATGGTCCCCACTGGTTTACTGGCAGGTCCGCCATCACCTGGATTTTCATACATTTCAGGCAGCTCCGGAGTCCCTTCCTGTGTTTCAGGCTACACTCCGTGATAGAGGACCACTCCTGACTGCCTTAAGGGCTTGGAGTTTTCGCGCCTAATTACTGGAGGAGTGCCAGGGGGTGAGTAATCGGGACTTCAGTCCTCCATCGGAGCTTGCTTCTCACAATAGGCCTTCCCCCACACACACTATTGCTGAGCTGGTTAAGGGACCCTTAACCCTTGTCAACAGAGGCCTTGACAGAAATTTACTTGATCCAAATTATCAAAATGGCCGACAGAACCATTGGAAGTGGGAGAGGCCTTTCCCAGACACCATGGCACTGCAAAAATCTGCCAGTTGTAAAAAACAAAAGGCAGATAAAGGGGCTCCTAGACAGAGCAGGTCCCAGAAGGACCCCCCTAGAAAGGCATCCTCAGCAGAGGATAAGAACACTCAAAGGCATCTAAAAGCCTTAAAAAAGCAGTTTTCGAAAACAAGGAAGCAGGTGGAGGCCAAAAAGCCTCCCCTCTAGAGGAGGAGCTTTCTGCACAGCCTGACCATTCTCTGTCGGCTATTGAAACTAATCAGGATTGGTCACCTGACAATGCTAGCGATCCTCAGGATCTTGAAGCAGCAGATTACAGGCCTCAAACCAATCCATTTATGGGTCCAGATTCGGCTGATTTGGAGCCCTCCTGTTCAGCCAGAAGGGCGACACCAACAGCTACATTCCCCCCTACAGCAGCGGGGCTTCGCTCTGGAGACTTCCAGGAGATGGGCCCATCCCAGGAAATTCATGACATATCATATCAACTGCCATTTCCCAGGGGATTGCCGCAGGACTGTGAAGGCACAGGCTCAGGCTGTCTGGCCTCCCCTGCAGGCCCCTTATTCTCTGTGAACCTCCCTTCATAGCGAGGAGACACTTATGGGGGATGAAAGCATTGTAGACCAGGAACTTTTTGAAGATGAAGGGCTTGTCCCAGACCAGCCTGTCTTCTCAGGCTTTTTTCAGCCAGTTTTGTTCAAATCTCCTTTGTACAGGGCAAAAACAACCGCTAACATGGGAATGACAGACACCTCAGTCTTAGGCCTCGACCCGACTGAAGGGCTATTTTCAGAGCCGGTCCTTGAGAGAGATTCCATTCCTTCTCCCAAATTGTTCATTGATATTATTCAATGCCAATGGAGTCTGGGGCCTGAACTTGAGGAGCTCCTTCAGCTCACCGCTTGGTTGATCAAGGCAGCCACCGCTGTGTCTTTCTTTAACAGAGCCTCCATCCTATGACTTAAACAAATGCAGTCTAGAGTGTCTCCTGAGGACACATGCCTGTGGCAAGATCTAAACAAATTAGTGGTAGCCGCAGAATTCTCTGCTGATGCAACCGTTAATGCAGCCAAGTTTGTGTCCAGGGCCATGGCAGATAACGTAACTTCCCGTCGTCTCCTGTGGCTCCGCCATTGGCAGGTGGACATGAGATCTAAGTGGCGTCTAGCAGCTGCCCCCTTTAAAGGAGGCAATCTCTTTGGAGAATCCCTGGATTCCATTCTTGTGGAGAATAGGGATAAAAGGAAGGGGCTGCCTTACATGCATCAGTGAGCAGATCGCCGTACAACGCCTTATTTTCGCCGGCAGCCATTTCGGCTTTAGCTCCCACCAATATTGGGAGGCCATATTACCAGGGCACAGACTGTCCACAGGACAGGTCCGGATTTCAGGACATAGGCAGGCAGTTTACTCAGACCAGTTGGCTATTTCAAGGGTCCAGCAATAGACCTTTTTGCAAGTCTAAGCGACTCCCGGAACGACACCCCCATTGGAGGTCAGTTACCACTGTTCATCCACCAATGGGAGATGACGACCTCAGATGCAAACTGTGAGGCTAGGCCTCACTCTGGAGTTCCTCTCCAGGCCCCTGAAACGTTTCATTTGGTGCCCTGCTTCCATCAATCCCAGCAAGAGGTGTCTCATGGAAGCCGAGATCCAACATTTGTTGAACATAGCAGCCATAGAGACGGTCCCTCGGGTCAGGAGGGACTAGATTTTTATTCCATCCTGTTTCTAGTTCCGAAAAGCTCGGGGGGTGGGAGGTAGAGGGTAGAGAGCTATTCTAGATTTTAAAAAGCTCAATATCCATTTAGCGTACAAGTGCTTCAAAATGCAATCCCTAAAATCCATCCTGGGTTGCATCATGCAGGCCGATCTATTGACATCTATAGATCTCAAGGAAGCCTACCTTCATGTGCCTATACGACAATCACACAGAAAGTTCCTAAGGTTTTGCTTTGCAGGGGTTCACTACCAGTACAGAGCGCTGCCATTCGGCCTGTCATTGGCCCCCTGAACTTTCATCAAACTATTGGCAGCGGTGGCGGCGCATCTCAGGCCACAACTAATAAGGCTACAGTGCTACTTAGACAACATCCTTATCCAGTCGTCATCTCCTCTTCGAGCAAACGAGGATCTCCGAATTACGATTCAGACCCTGCAAGAATATGGCTTCTCTGTCAATACCAAAAAAAGCCATCTGATTGTGACCACTAGTCTTCTTCATCTTAGCATGGTGATAAACACCAGAACCTGCAAGGTCTTTTTATCACAGGAACATCTGTCCAGCATCATGTCTCTTAACAGTCAAATCCGGAGGCAGAGGTCAGTTCCATTGGCTGTCCTTTCTCAGCTTCTGAGAAAAAGGCTACATGCTTGAACACTCCAATGGTTCCTATTGCCTCATCAGAGGACAAACAGCAGCCACTCCAGGTTCACAGTGTGGGTACCATCGGCAGTTCTTCGTTCCCTTCGTTAGTGGACATCCAGTGCCATGCAAAAAGGATGTTTATTCAAAGAGCTCACCCACATCACGATAACTATGGTTGCCAGTCTCTTCAGGTGGGGAGCCCATGTCCAATCCCAAGGACATTGGAGCCCGTCAGACTTGTCAAACAACATAAACTGGTTGGAGCTGCGGGCTGCCCACCTAGCTCTCCGGCATTTCAAACACTTAGTGACCGACCTCCAGGTCTTGATCCTGACGGGCAATGTGGCCACCAGGTCAAACATCAACCATCAGGGGTTACCTGCTTCAACCGTCTCATGCTCAAGGCGAAGAAATTGAGTCTCTGGGTGGAGCTACATGTCCATCCGGGAGGAGCATATATCAGGGACCTCGAACATGCAGGTGGACTGGCTGAGCCGGACCACCATAGATCATTCCGAGTGCTGCCTGCATCCGGATCTGTTTGAGGCTCTGTCCCAGAAATTTGGCTGTCCAGTAGTGGACTTATTTGCTCATCCAACAAACACTCATCTTCCAAGGTTCTTCTCCAGTTTTGCAGTACCGGAGGCGGAAGGGGTCAATGCTCTCCACAACCCTTGGCCACAGGGGCTCTTGTACGCTTTCCCCCCTCTCCCTCTCATCCCGAGGGTGATAAGGAAGGTGCTGGCGGAACGCACAGAAATTCTCCTCATCCCCCATTGGCCCAGATGCTCTTGCTACGCGGATCTGGTCAGCCTTTCAGTCTCCTGTCCCTGGAAGATTCCTGAACACAGGATCTCTCTCAGCCAGGGGGCAATGCTCCACCCAGACCTTCAACGGCTCCAGTTAGCCGTCTGACATCCTGAGGAAGGATCAATTCTCAGGAAGGGTGATCCAAACCATCTAGGCATCCAGACGAGCTTCCACTAACCACATTTACAACACTACCTGGTCAGCATTGTGCCATTTTTGCTACAAACATCAAATCGAATCTATCTCAGCGTCGATCCCACAGATCCTGGACTTTTTATAGGAGGGGTTGGACAAGGGTTTATCTCTCAACACCCTACACAGGCAGGTAGCTGCCTTGTCCACTTTATTGACATATGAGAACTTATAATCTCTCACTCGTCATCCATGAGTACGCAGTTTCCTTAAGGGGGCTACTAATTTGAGATCCCCTGTGCTCCATAGTTACCCTTCCTGGGACCTCGCCTTGGTTATACAGGCGCTTACTGGATGTCCCTCTCACCGTTTGAGCTGTTGGGGACAACTAGCCTCTGTTTCCTGACACTTAAGGTCGCCTCACTGGTGGCAATAACCTTGGCCAGGAGAATATCAGAGGTGGCAGCCCTTTCAGTTCTCAGTGACTGGTGTATTTTCCATCCTGACAGGGTGGTTCTCAAACTGGATCCATCCTTTGCTCCTAAAGTTAATTCCATAGGGCCCAGAAGGTTATTTTACTAGATTTCTGTCCAAGACCTACTCATCCGCTGGAGAAAAAAATGGCATACTTTGGATGTCAGAAGGGTCCTCCAAAGATACATTAAAAGGACTGATTCATTTCGTAAGACTGAATCTTTATTTGTCTCCTTTCAAACGGCATCCATGGGTATGAAAGTATCTCCATCAACCGTAGGCCTCTGGCTGAAGGCTTGCATCACCAAGGCCTATGAGACTCAGTCTAGACCGTTACCTGGACGTATCACAGCACATTCAGCAGAAGTGCAGCTACAACAGCAGCAACTGCAAGCCTCAATTGAGGATATTTGCAGGGCGGCGACGTGGTAATCACCTTCACACTTTATTAAGCACTATAGACTGCATGTTTTTGCCTCAGCAGAGGCTTCATTGAGAAGACGGGTGCTGCAAAGTGTTCATATCTCCACCTCAGGGACCCTGGACCAGCCCGTTTCCTGCCCTTGAGACATTAAGCTTGGGTATATCCCATGCTTGAATTCTCCAAGTGGCGCACAGGAGAAGGAATGTTGGTCTTACCTGAACATTCTTTCTCTGTGCAATGCGGGAGAATCCAAACCCACTCTAGTGTCCGTCTTGGTCCAGGGTCTAGGGCTTACTGGACTTACCTACGTTATGGATTTACTGGAGGTCTACGCCTTCATAGAAAAACTGGACTCAGAGGAGCAGAGGAGGCGTGGCCAGAACTTTCTCAACTCAATCCCTGGGAAATCAGACAGAAGTTAACCCATGCTTGGATTCTCCTGCAATGCATAGAGAAAGAACTTTCAGGTAAGACCAACGTTCCTTTTATCTTGCTGAGAACAGTAGTAATTTCAAATTAGCTTATTTTCAATTGACATAAAGTATGTAAATTTTATATTCTGGCTATCTATACCTAAACAGGTATATTCACATATAAAAGTAAGAAACAACCTAAAGAAATAGCAAAGTAAAATGTGAACCATCAAGTTTTTCCTCATTTCTTCCATTCTGCTTACCTTTTCTCTGAATCGGGCTGGAAACAGTTTGTTTCCCCTATATTATCCAGCAACCAAAAAAAATAAAAAATAAATGTAATAATGGTGTCTGTAACAATGTCCTTTTTGCCAACAAAGCCTGAATAAAGTTCAGAAAGTGGTAAGATCTAAAATATTTATGCTGGGCCTCTGGGTAATAACTTTCCTGTAATTTTGTGAAGATTCGCTATCCCAAATCTTAATTCATTATTATAGCCCTTACAAAACACAAAACCAATGCTTTCTGATATTTTCGTATTTGCACAGTGTGAAGGATTCATTGTTCTAGTTTAATTTGTTTCATGTGGTGTTTTTGAGTACATTCCATACAGTGCAGTTATTGAATTTCTCTGACTGTCATTATATACCCGTACAACCTTTAGGAACTCTCATTCTC
Organism: Imantodes cenchoa; assembly: GCA_027560375.1. Taxonomy (NCBI): domain Eukaryota; kingdom Metazoa; phylum Chordata; class Lepidosauria; order Squamata; family Dipsadidae; genus Imantodes; species Imantodes cenchoa. The sequence continues at coordinate 96,120 of JANHGD010000908.1, forward strand.
CATCTCCAGTTTTATAATATGCTTCATATTTTAAGGATTGACATAATTAGCTGCTGCTTTTTAGCTAAACATATCTGGGGCCAAAGGATTATATTAACATTATAGCAGTGGAACTTTAATCTGTGTAATGGTTATAACATACTTCCTCAACGTAAAATTAAATTCAAACTCGAAGTTCAATTTCCGTCTCCCACACTCTTTGAATACTATTAGAAAAGCAAGATATTCTTTGCAATGAAGAAACAATATAAACAGGGTGTTCTCATTTCTGTGTTGCTAAAACATTATGGCATTTCAGATATTAATTTGGGAATAATATAGTTAGATGCTGCTTGCTCCTCATCACACTGTTTTATGAGGAGAGATGCAATTTGAATGGAAGTCATAATTGAACATTATCTTGATTTCAGCCAGTGCTTAAATATTATGCTAAGATTAGAAATTAACAGTCAGATTTTTTTCAGGCTACAGTTCCTATAAAGCAAATCAGTATGGTTGTGGATTATTGAGGTCATAATCTGAAACAACTGAAGGGCACCAGATTTCCAATCTCAGATGAAGCCATAAACCATAAGTGTTCAGTATGGATTATAAACAATACATTGGGCCATAAGTACAATATGCATTTTGCATTACATATTAGTTGAGCATTTTACATATGCTTTGTTCCTAATGCTGGCAAGTACTGTGAAAGTTACATCCCAAACTGTATAATCAGCAAGAATACACAACCAATGGAGATATCTGTTCAGAATAAGCTTCTATTAGGTTCTATCGGGTACCATATTGGAAAATCCTGGTATGAGCCAAGTCATCCTATGCTTCATGGTGACTGTAGGTGTGGTGTCTGGGACAAAAAAACTTATTGTATCTACCTGTCTTCTTTCTGAACCTGACCTACACATTTTGGAAATCTCAAATGAGAATCTCAGTTGAAGCATCTAGATCTGGCTTCCTAACTTGATATACTCAGCCAAACTAGATATGGTTGATTTAGGCTGTCCATGATCTGTAGCCTCAATTTACTTCATAATTGAGATCCCGGAATTTGAATACAAAGAGAAGTGAGTCAAAGGCATTCCTCTCAGTTCTATTCCCAGAAGAAGGCATATTCCCTAAAATTCAACTATGACTTTGAGCGGTGTGTGTATGTGTGTGTGTGTGACAAAAACAAGAGAAAGGGAAATTATTGCCAGGCCTTTTTCCATTAAAATCCTGTCTTATTCTGATTTTCCTGAGGGAACCCCATTATGGAATTCAGTGGCAATTGTTTGTAAGTTAGTATCCACTGCTTCTTCTCAAATGGTTGAAGGTCATCTCCCCCCCTCCCCCGGTTACCCGACTCACCTTTTCCTGCCTCAGGGGCAGCCACCAACTTTAGCACAAAGGGTGTGGTGGAGTGTAAAATTAACAGACATGCCAATACAATTTGGCCAAGCAGCCTTTGCTTTCTTCAAAATAGACAAAGTGGAATTTGTGCGGGTGTTCTCTGGTTTTATGATTTTTATTTCCAAACTGACTCTCGGTATTATCCGTGGTGGCACAGTGGTTAGAATGCAGTACTTCAGCCTACTTCTGCTGATCACCGGCTGCCAGCAGTTTGGCAGTTTGGGTCTCACCAGCTCAAGGTTGACTCAGCCTTCCATCCTTCCGAAGTGGGTAAAATGAAGACCCAGATTGTTGGGGGCAATATGCTGACTCTAAACAGCTTAGGGTTGTAAAGTACTGTGAAGTGGTGTATATATAAGTCTAAGTGCTATTCCTGCTGTTATCTAAACCTTATTTGAAGGCTTTTACTTTTGTGTTTTATGACCTTAATTGTGGCATCTAGATGCTGGACTAAAATTGTAAGATGGTGAGTTTTGGTTCTCCCTTAGACATGAAATCATATTGAAGAGGGTTATACATCCTCCAAGAACACGTTTGCCCCATTGAGAATCACATCTGAGATAGCTCTCTCCATGAGTTGCTATATTGAGAAGGGCCATATAAAAAAGATCAGGTAGGACAGCCTGCTTGCTTCCTCGTCACTTTATGGTGGCCATGTCAACCCTGATTTGACTCACAAAACCGGTCTTCCTTTGGGTCTTAGATTTCATGGTTTTTATGGGATTAAGATCGAATTTTTATATTCCCGTTTTCCAGTACTTACAGTCAGTATAGGAACTCTGTTGGGGATTACAGGAGTTGTAGTCCAAAATAGAATCTTCAGAGCCATAAAATGCCCACCCCTGCTTCAATTGACTCATTATCTATAGGAAAACCAAACATAATAAAGTTCTATGCAATACCACATAAGTTGTAGTTTATATGGTCATTTTCAACTATCCTAATTTAAGAAGTTTTTCCTTCCCAGAACATATTGTTTAACCATGTTACCCATTCTGCTGCTTAAAATTAGTTTGCCACCAGTGAAAACAAATCAGATTGTTGTGGTTTAATGAGCTTTTCAATTACCTTATTCAGTGGTTCGGATAAATAGGTTTAAGAGGTAATGATCCTGTTTAGCACTCAGGTTTAACTGTCAAATTGTAGCAGGCGAAGGACATCTCTAGGGATAAGGGTTGACACAGATCTTGATTGGATAATAGAAATCAAAGCTAAAGCATGATAAAAAGGAGTAGCAGGAGCCACAAGGATAACTCTGAATTAAATTAGTGTTGTCTAGTTTGACATTTCTACCAGTGTTTTAAACTCTGTTTAAATTGAAATTTGAATTTTAAACAATGGTAGAACAAAATACAGCATAACTCATTCTTGTTCTTTCTTTCCTTTCTCCCTTAAAGTTGCATGTAGAGGTATATGTTTTTATTTATGAAACAAATACATAGTCTTCCAGATGTTCTGTTGAACTATCCCTGATCAGCTGTCATTTGACAGAAACAAAATTGTGCTGTGATCCGGAAGTCATTTGACAGGCCAGCTACGGGTTTGTCCCAGCATATGTGGCCCTCTCTCTTCCTTCAGGTCAACCTTCCTCTCCAATTTTAGTAATGCTTTGCCTTGTTGGCCTGGCTGCCTGCTGCTGTTGCTACTGATATTCCAATGTGGCAATTCCTACTAGCCCGCAAGCCTTCCCTCTTCCCCCCAGATGCTGACAATGGGCTGGGTAGTATATCGCATTGGCCCACCTGCCTCCTGATCTTCCCAATGTTTCCTCTGTTCTCTTGCCCTTCAGCTGTTGCTATTGATGTCCTGTTGATGCTCTTAGTTTTTCTTTCACTGTTAACCCACACCCTGAAATCATTTTTGCCTCAAACAACTGTCTTTCAATCCATATCTTGGGCAAAACAACTTTCTTTATCTGGACCAGTTACACATGTTTCCCTCTGTGCATGAAACCACCCCAGACTACCTGTTTTATGCATGTTTATTTTTGGTTTGTTAATTAATCATTTTGCACATACAGTATCTAGTTACATATATTGCTAAGGATGAAATAGAAGCATGTATTACTAAGAATAGAGAGAATAAAGACTATATTTTACTAGTGAAATGCTACCTCTTGTGGTATCTTCTTCTTTGCCACTGGGGATCGTATATTAAAACACTATGGAACCAATGTTTGAATGAATGATTGTCTTTTGCAGTGAAATTATGGTTCTGAACTAGAGATGTGAAAGCCCGGAAAAAAACCGGGAAAAAATCGGCAAAAAACTGGGTTTTTTCTGTTTTTTTCCTGAAGGCTTTTTTGTTTTTTTTCTGAAAAATTGGAAAAATTGAAAAAAGAAAAAAAAACCATTGTGGAATATTTTATTTTAACATGATGAATAAAATATTTTAAGACAGGGTGTTCAAATATTTTCCAAATCATTT
>JANHGD010000908.1:158776-172408 GCA_027560375.1 Imantodes cenchoa
TTTGATATTGTCTGGTCTCCCCCCCCCCTTCCCCCTCCCCGGCCGCCTGCTTGAATAATGATTCAACTTTAGCGCAAAGCAAAGTCAAGCTCTTCTATGTGAATGAATTCTAATAAATAAAAAAGTGGACAATTAAAATTGATCACATTATTGAGTACTTAAAACATTTAACTCTTGGGCAAAATGCACAATTGAGCATTTATAAATATTAAATCATGCTCTTTAGAGAGAGAATTGCTGTGGGAAATCTTTACTTGGACTTCCTTTCTTTCAACATCCAGAGTAACTATCACCTGAGTATTTCCTCACAAAAGCAATACATGTATTGTAGATAGGGACACAAGTGATTACTGAGACCAACCATGAATTCTTTTTCTCACATTTTGCTAATACAACATTACCTTATCTTTTTGATATGCTGAGGAACAAACATTCCAAGGCCTAGTGCCTTAATTCCCACAACAAGGATCAAATTAATATGTTTAGCATTATTTTACATTTTGCGTTTTCCAATATTCTGAATTTATGCTGATATCTCTACATTTAAAACATAGCCAAATGCATCTAAATATTAAGAAAGAGAAATGTTATGAATTTGCCCTTGTTAGCTTTGTGTAATAATTGAATAATTGAATTGGACAATCACATACACCATTCCAAGTAGCATAGTGTAGAAAAGACATGTTATTGCGGCCTATTTTGAAAATGATCAGAGTGGATGTATTTTACAGATGAAGAAACCAGAGACAAATATTTGCTTCTGTTTGCATCCAGTGGAAATGGGGATTGTCAGAAATTCAGAGGAATGTTTCATACGTGGTAAAATGAAGAGAGTCTTGAGACTAATTGTAGTTAAATTGTCTGCAAAATCTTTCTTAACATCCCAGGAGAACTTAGCTTAGGAAAAAAAATATTGCCGTGATGTTGAAAGAGAAGTAAACTTCAAAACAACATTTAGAAACCAGAACTGGCTCAGATCAACATTTTGTGCCTGGAGGGAAGTTTTCAAATACTCACTGCAATATTGGCAAGCTTCCACTTATCGCAGTTTAGGGGGATACACTTAATTGAGTCTATCATATACCTTGCAATTCTCCTTCAAATAAGCAGTATTTTAACAGTAATGCTTGTGCACATGTATATATCGTTCATAAACTAAGAATCAGTAATATAATATCTGAAAATAATTAAATTTGCATTAATCAGGGCTGTGGTTTTGTCCTCGTCCGGAAGCTGAATGAACTCCTAAATATTGATAATTACACTTTTTATTTCTATTGCACCATCAGTATCCTTTCTAAGTTTTTTTTCCCTTTCACAAATTGGCGCTTAACTATACCCACTAGTATAAAAGGATGACTGCTCCTAAAACTAATAATAGAAACAATACTTTAGAAATCTGTCATGTATTTAAAGAAGTTTCTATATTCCATGAATGACAAGGTTGCTGAGTTTATAAGCACTGAATAGCTAGAAGATTGCAAAGTTGTTGCAGGAAATCACTTGCTAATAAATGAAAAGAAATATGTACATTTTGAATACCATGTATTGAAACAACATGATACAACATATTTGTGGTCCACACATGTTTTGTATCAAAACTGCTTGCTGAGAGGAGTATAAATATAAACAATATTCCCTTTAAAAATTATCAAACGTTGAATAATATATGGATTTTGATAATTGATTTGTAAAACACATCCACAGTTATTTTGCTGTTTATGATATTGCACAGAATAGTGGCCTATTACCTTGCAAACGGTACATTATAAAACAGGAATGTATTATTATAATATTTTGTTTTAAATATAGTAAGTAAAGGTGGTCCTTTGCTGTTTTATTTCTCACAAGTTTTTTAAAATTTGTTTTATTTGTATTTTCATAACAACCAAATGATACAAATTAAACTATACAAGTTACATATTTCATGGGGGACGGTTGGTTTTGCTTTTGGTTTCTTGGGGAAGGAGGGTTGATTACTCATTTTGTTTCCCAACATTTATGTCATCTGGATATTTGGTTTTCCATATAAATGCAATTTATATTGTGATTTCTCTCCAGATTGTATTAATGTTTTGCCTTTTAATATTTATGGTGGTAGAGAAATTCAGGTCACTTCTCCAGTGCTGGTATTGAAAAGTATCTGTGAATGCCACAGGTATTTAATGTATGTATGTATTTTTTATTCTGACAATGTCAGTGGTTTTTCAGATTAAAACTGCTAAAACAATACATTTTTTTTCTTATTCCCCCAAGTACAAACTCTTCAGAATTCATAATTTCATAGCAATAAGGAAACAGCTGGATTCCTTGAATTTGTAACAGCCAGCAGGAGTGCGTAAAACCAGGCAGAACACCAGCCAGTAGGGTGTAACAGCTCTCTCTGTGCTGCGGTAGAGTGAAAGATAAGGGATTGTCATAGTGAAATCTACTTGGAATATGTTATAACAGCAGACTAAGATCAATAGTCCCATCTCCCCTTATTATAGTTCTGTAATCCCATTCAATGTAGGTTGGTGATAGTGAAATTATTTCAGAAATTGAAATTTTTTTCTTTTCTTTTTCTTTTAATGTTCAGATACGATTGTCTCCTCTAGCTGTTGTGCAAGTTTGGACTACATTGTTACCTATCTCTTCAAGCACATAGCAAAAGAAGGAAAGAAACCCCTGAGAATCAGGGAGATTTCCCAAGATGGGCAAAGATTACTGCATTTCATGCAGCAAAACTCTGAGGTGCTGCAGCAGGTAAACTCGGAATCACTATTTTGCTTTTGTCTTTCTGAAGTTTCTTTTTAAAAGATTTGTTTTTAATATTTAATAAAGCAGTTCCCTAAGTTTTACCACTGCAGTTATTAGTGACCCCGTTTCAGTCATCCTCACAAGCTTCTGCATTGTCCCCCAAAGTATCTCAGTTGTGTCAATTCAGCCACCCAGGAATATGTCAATGAACTGATGCGATTATGGAATTTTAGAAGCATTTACCTACAATGGAATATAACTATTCCATTGGAATAGTCAGTGAAAATGTCGTCAGTGAGTACTGTAGTGGTGAAAGAAAGCATTATAAGGAGCTGAAAATGTTAAAAGAAGCCTTTTTTGAGGCCTTTCTAATCAGATAGATAGCTGCATTTTGAATTCTGTATAGACTTTTAAAAGCTTTTTTTGTATCTTCCCTATAAGGGCAGATGTTTAGGCATTATGGCATGCACTACTTTGTATTCAGTTTTGAAAAACTGCTTCGGAGCACACCAATGCATGAATAAAGTACTTGTCAGTGACTCTTTAAAGCAGATTTTTTTTTGTTCCCAAGATTGTGAGGGTAAAGCAAAATCTTCCCCTGGAAACGGGAAGCAGCTGCTTCGATGAGTTGCCAAATGCTTTATTATTGCTCTTTCATGCACTGAAGCCGTATTTTGGAATCAGATCTGAAGCGTTGCAGAGTTTATTGGGCGTATATTGGTAGTTTTCAGCTTTTTAAAAAGTCAGCTTGTAGCAACAAAAACTGGCATTGTTAAGATGTCTTCCAACAAAGACTGGATTGATATGTAGTGGGGATTCTTTAATGTAGATTTCTGCATTGAGCAAAGGGTTGGACTGAGTAGCCTAGTGGTGCTTTTAATCTTAATGATTCCCAGACATTAAAGTATTTTCATATTATCGTGTTTTCAAAATACTTGCTAGAATAATGAAAATATCATGAGAAAATAAAACATCAATTGGAATTGCGCTTCTCTAATACTAATAGGAGATAGAATCTACCTTGATAAAAGATTTAATGTGCTTCCAAATAACAGACGGTTAAGCATTTTAAGTAGATCCCTGTTAGCAAAGGTCACCCTGAAATAACTGCTTAAATTTATGGATGTAATCAAATTACAGTAACACTATTTGTAGAGTTCTCATGATCTTTAGTAACCTGTAGATTGTGCTGATTATGAGGGACCAGCAATATGGTTGCCATTTAAGCGTACAAGATTTATCCTTCTTATTTATTGCTGCGATTACTTTGGGTGATCTTTGCCTCCAAATAAAACCAAATTGAGAAGTAATACATAGCATAATATTTAAGTATGTATAGGTAGGACCGTTATTACTATCCTCGGTGATTCATCATTGCCATCACTGTTTTATATTGCAACTTCCTGGAGTAATCACTCTACTCAAGTAGAATAAAAGTTGATGAGAACCTAGAAATGTATTTCACATTTGCCTGTTGCTGAGTGTTACAGCCTCACTCTAAAGTTCAGCTGTGTAATCAGGAAGATCAGGTGCGTTGGCCTCAAACGCAGATTTTCCTACATTTGCTGTTCTTATGACCTTAATGTTCTATTTTGTGTCAATGATACTTTGCAATCCTAAAATTTATAGCATATGAATAAGGTATGATATGTCTTTATTAGCTTCGCAATCTGTGGAATACATTATATTTAGTTTGAATGTAGGCTTTCAGGTACTCTTTTAAATATTTATGACCAGTCTCCAGTAGTCAGCATAAATATGATTTGCATTAGCACAAGTCACACTGCATTGAGTGCTTCTGATGTCAACCATTCAGTGTACTAATACCTGACATCATCTCCCGAGGTCATTGCCAATTTTGACCTCTCTCCTTCTGTACAGTTTCTCTACTCTCAGAAGCTCTTTTGAATTGATTTGAAATTTTGACTCTTCCCTTTATGAGGCAGTAAAATTGATAATTATTCAGATGGGAACTGAGTGCTGAGTGAAAAATCAATTCTACCCGCTCTCTGCTGCGTATAAAATTACTTCTGACTCTGCTGGTCTGAACAAATGGGCAAGGTAAAAGCAGCAGGCAGGAGTAGTAGAAAGACTTAGCTGGATAAAGCTAATAGCCTAAAGGGATAGCTCTTTGAGATGAGGGAGTGAGCCAGTTGGGGGTGGTTATCAACAATGATGGGACTCATTGATTATATGTTTACATCAGATTTCCATTGGGTTATAAATCAGCCCCTGAATAGAAATAGAACCCTAGGCTTTGCATCTTACCAAAGGGACAGTGAATTAGATTATTCTCATTTTCACACTCAGATGAAAAGTGATCCATTGATTATTCATCGGCAGGCCATTAAACCATAGCTTTAGAGCTGATTTGACTATCATGCAGCCAAATGAACAAGACCATTGCTTCACAACGAGAGGTTTCAGTTTTCTAGACAGCTGTGTCTTGTAAGTAATGCCTAACCCTATTAAAACAAAAGGGTTATTACAAATTGCTTAACAGTGCTAGAAAACTAGGCCCTAATGACTAATTGTACTGTGAGCTTAAAGAGACTTGTCAGTTCTTTAAAGTGATGCAATGAAGCTAAATATTCCCCCAATTTGTCTGCTTTGATGGAAACACTGTTACATCATGTCTCTTTTTAAAGCAGGAAAGATATGTCCGTAAATATTTGCACATCGTAAGTGTTGAATTAATTGGGGAAAAGTATATAGGTAGTCCTCAACTTATGACCACAATTGAGCCTAAAATTTATGTTGCTAAGTAAAAAATTTGTTAAGTGAGTTTCTCCCTATTTTACGGCTTTTCTCACCACATTTGTTAAGTGAATCACTGTTAAATTAGTAACATGGTTGTTATGTGAATCTGGTTTCCTCATTGACTGCTTGTGAGAAGGTTGAAACACATGACCCCAGAACGCTGTAGCTGTCATAAATGTGAGTTAGTTGCCAAGCATCCAAATGTAAGTCACGTGACCATGGGAAGTAAGTGGGAAAAATGGTCGTAAGTCACTTTTCTCAGTGTCATTGTAACTTTGAACAGTCACTGCGTGAAATGTTGTAAATTGAGGGCTACCTGTAATTAAGCACATGAAAATGCATTTTAATACATTGCTACATGACAATATTGCTGGATTATCTGTTTAAAAATATTGCACAAATTTAAGTTCAAGTATCCTGTATCTTATCCAGTTTATTCTTGATTGATTAACAGCAACATAAACATATGGGTAGTATTTCAGTGGGACTAGGGGGAAAGTACTCTTAAACTATAGGGCTTAAAATCCATTTCTAATAACTCAGCATAGTCTTGCACTATCCTGTTTTGCTATCCTTCGGGCTGCTGGATTATTGTTGAAAGAGTAACATGCGATCAATAGCTACGTGGGTTACAGTTGGCTCTTTAAAGAGATTATCATAGTATAAGGTAAGTCACAGATGGATCCATCTATGACAGCCCAGTTAAACAACCAATTAACATTATTCTTATGAGGATTAAAAAAAAAACAATAGAATTGAGACAGATCACAAATGTTGATGAGGTTCCTCCACAGTTTCACGCCAACTGACGGCTAATTTCTATCCATAAGAAGTTGAGATAAATAAAAGGAGAAAAGGAAAGTTGGCAATAGGTACAGAATATCTCTTTGCAACTTCATAGTGACTCAGAGGTGTAGTATTCTTGGGCAGCAAACCTAGCCAGAAAAACATATCACCTGGGGGAAGCTAGTGGCTTCATAATCCACTTTGCACCTAGCCACACCACCATATTCCACATAGCCCTTGCCACTTCCTCTTATTCATTTATTTGTTAGATTTCCTTTCCACCGTTCAAGGCAGCATGCCGTGCATCGTTCTCCCTCCATCATTTCCCCTCGATAATAAGTAGGCTGGATCAAGAGAGTATGCCTGGTTCAAAATCACCCACTGAGCTTCCCGGTCTGCGGGTCAACTTGAACCTATGATTTTGCAGCCCACCATTTTCATCACTGGGTCACACTGCACTCCTCCCCACTCCCCGAAGGAGTTATGCCTCCAGGTATTTCGGAAGTAGATTAGGAAAAATGTCTTAACACCAAGGATGAGCAAGCTTTGCAAATAATTTATGAAAGGGTTCAGTGCCTTAATATGATCACATAGCAAAAAATGGAGTATTCCAATGCATCATTGTTTGGCTCCGTTGGTTTGTCCAAAAAGCTGATCCTCTGCTACAGACTTGAGTCTATAAATAATATTATTGTACATGTATTAAGAGGCATTTGAAAGTGTTATTAAGAATTTTACGTAAAAAGGCACTTATACAATTTCAGCATAGAACAGCAACTCGAGCATGGAACACATAGTAGGATTGAAAAATGCATTTTAAGATTTTACCTGCTTCAGTCGGCCAGTTTTCATTTATTGATGAAATTAAATCTAAATAGAAAGCATGAGGGATTGCTGTTACTTGCAGAAATAAAACTATACATTCTCTGTAAATAAATGAAAGGACATACACACCTATTTGCATAATTTCTAATTTGGTTATATGATTGTCTTTTGTGTTGAATTTATATTTATATTTACCAGAAGGCTCCTGGATTGGGGCTGAAAGGCGAAAGTGGAAGCAGTGTGCTCCATCCCATATTTGGAAAGACCAGGTTGGCCTGATAGACCGGTTCCATTGGAAAAACACACAATTGTCTTTTTTTTCATATTCCAGTCAGTCCCACTTTTAAGTGCTAATGTTGACTTTAGCAGTGCAGTGAAACATGGTCTGTTTAAACATTCGTCAGCTTGTTTGTTCTTTTGTTAAAAATGTTTCAGTTTCTATAAAGATTAAACAAAAGCCAGTGCCATCCGACTTTTTTTTTAAGCCTTAAATTTTAATCAATTAATGTTTGAATAGCCTGTATAAATTGTAACTCTTACAAGTTGCTATAATGTAAATAGAAACCTTGTTAATCTTTACTATGCAATTTAATTTTTTTTAAAAGTGAAAATACACATTTTCACATCATGTACCTTATAGTTCAGTTCAGTCTTACTCAGCTACCCCTCTTTAGGGTAGCTCATATTTTTACAATTTCTAATACTTGGATATGCTGCATGGTTTGTTCTTTGCATTAAAGTTCTGGCTGCTCTTAGTGATAGTAAACTGAGAGAAGTACAGCAGAGGTGGGTTCGGACTGGTTCTAGAGAATACTTAGTAATTTGGCAGCCTGGGTTGCTACAGCCGGCCGCGACCCAGGCCTGCCATGCCCCTGAGCTGGTTCAGCGGCGCCATAGGTACTGCCATCTTGTTTTCTGTACTTCGTTTAGTACTGTGCAAAGCGCGCACAGCGCATCCCTGAGCAAACCGACAGTAACACAATCCGGAACCATCCCTGAGTAGCAGCATATCAAGAAATACAGTTTATAGTTTATCAAGCAATTAAAAATTAGTCTGCCTTACCAGGCAAAACACTAATATAGAGATCCTAGTGTTTCACTGTGATCTTTTTCAAAATTAGTAAAATTTTGAGCTTCTGTTTGGATTTAGAGAAATGTTCAGTGCCCCTTATCTTTTGTGGCTGTCTTTATTATTTCCCCCCCCTCAGGGGAGTGGAGGAAATGCCAGCATGATAGAGTGACTGGGTTTTTTTTTTAAGTAGTGAAACCTTTTCAGCTGACATTTGTAGTTGCTTCTGCACTAAACTGCCATTCAGTTAGATAGCTTCATCAGCATTTGACAGAAATGGGAATGGGACAGAATGGTAATAATAGATAATTAATATGTGCACAATAGGTCATCTGCATTGCTGTGCAGCAATTATGCGACTTTGAAGAAAGCTTTACTTTAAAAACCAAATCAGACTAAAATGTGTCTATTTATACTATCCTAGGTTGAGCAGAAATTAAGACTATATGAGCTTACATAAAGAAGAGGGTAATGTCAGTCCAGGTTCTCTTCTAAATTGAGGGTGTTCTCCCTGTTTTTTGATAATTATTATACACAACACTGGAGTTAGGTTAGAAAATTATACCATGAATTCCCATGAAGCTCAGTCCAGAAAGATGTCCCTTGGATTAAGAAAAAAAGATGTGATTCTCATACTTGAAATAATGGGGGGAAATTGGTGGGTAAACTTTCACATGCTTCAATTAAAGTAAAGAAATGCAATCTAACAACACAATACTATAAGCCTTAAAACTCCCAAAAGCAGTTGCATCTTTGGATGCTTAATAATCTTTGGATGGCAGCTTTTACCCCGTTTAGGTTATAAGCATATTTAAGGTGGTATCACGTTAGGTTTTAGGATATTGTACCTCTGTTTTCAATTTTATCGGATTTAATTATGTGAACCAGTGTTATAATTTTTTTTTAAAAAAAATTGAAGAACAAAAATATAACAGCTGTCGGCCAAATCAGCTGAGATTTGAGTGATTACAGAACCAGAAAAAGCACCATATTGAATGAACTAAAACTCAATCCCAATGCCATTCATTTTATTGTTTGACATTAATTTGGGCTTTTCAGCTATTGATTGATAGTTTAATATCATCAATAATGTTAAAGAAACTAACCTTGACAATACATGTAAATTGTTATATATTGATTGCTCTACTTTTGCACTTAAAACAATTTACATTTCTTGCTCATCTTGACAGAGTAACCTTGTATACAAAATAATACTTCCAGAAGTTTTGATGCAGATATAAGGCAAATGTCTTTCAACTTATGCAAAAACTTAGGTAAAAATTACAACATACCTAAATGATGAGCACAAACGTTTACAGAATAATCTGCTATTTTATTCCAAACTCTTTTTATGGGTTGTTCTAGCTGCTTAAATCATTTGCATCTCTTAAAACATGGAGTTAAATCATTCTGATAGGACTATTACTGTCTAAATGAGGCATATGAAACAGTTAACAATACAGTTTTGTGGGCAGCAGGAGTGACGTTCACAACTGTGGCAAAGTCCGTGTGGATGGAGACAAAAAAGTGTATAATTCGGCTTTCAAAAAAAAAAAAGTTGCTAGAGGTGTCAATGGGATGAGGTGTACCCTCAGGCTAGGCAGCTGGTGTCTGTATGCTTTTTGTTTATCAGTTTCTGGTTTTTGTACCCTTTAGGCCCGCAGATGAAATAATTGCTCCTACAGGGTCAACTGCTGGTCGAAGCAAAGTAAGAAAAGACCTTTGCGTTCAACCACGTCAGACGTCATTTTAGCGCAGCTGGCACCTGCTACTGGTGCACAGCAGGAGGGTTAAAGGTCAAAGAGGCAGTTGTTCTAAACTCAGTGATGGCTTAAAGGGACTTGTAGATTAATCTGCTTTATTAACTTCCGTATATTAGATAACTATTGCTGTGAATGAAAGCATGTCTTTCTGAATAAGTACCATCACCTCTTTCCCTTTTAAATTGGCTTTTGAGTAATGAATATTAAATAGAATGTGTTTCAAGGGTAATTAAATGAAAACATTAGGATGCTAGTGTTTGCATCTTATTTGTAACTTTGTTGCATATTTATAATGCACTGCTTGATTTTGATAGTACATTTGGAGGAATACTAAGTGCAAAGAATTTAAGAAATACAGTTCCTCCCTGTTAACTCGGTAATGGGAGTTTTCTCTATAGGTTTTCTTGATGAAATTATAATTCTAATAGGGCTAGCATAGCAAAATTTGTTGTTGTTTTTTACCTGGGACTTCTTTTACAAGTTTATTTCCATTTTGACTCCAGAATACAGTGGATGTAGCCAAATGGCAAGTTGAACATTTATTGGAATTCTACTTCAGCTGTTGATCATACTCCCCTGTTTTCAGACAACTTATCTGCCTTCCTCTAAAAACAAGGATAGTTATTTATTTTTTGTGAAATGTATAGAACAGGTTTCATATTCAGTGTCTGAAAAACAAATTGCATGGGAAAAGATTGCATCTTTCATTCCTAGAAAGTTTTAATTAGCTGACCATTGTTGAATGTTTTTTCTGCTTTAAATGGAGCTGTTCTGTATAGGTGACATCATCATATAGGTGATATATAATCAATTTCTGATTAAAAAAATATTACATCTATGGAAACAAGTCTTTAAATTACTCTTATATTACATTTCATCCTATGACCTGTCTTTCTTTCACTCTCAGAATGAATTAGAGTTTAAAGCGAAATCTGCTGAATCCCTTAAATAGGGATAAGTGATCTATGTCTCCAAGTCTGCAAATTTCCCATGAATATTTTTGAGTGGTTATTGAACTTTGTCAAGTGTGGTTCCCCCACATGCTATTGTGTAGGAAATAAGGAGAGAAGGAAGAAACAAAAATAAATAAATATGGGCAAATTAAAATTAAAACAAGCAGCTATACCTATTTTTGCTCCTCTGTTTATAGCAATAGCACTTAGACTTATATACCGCTTCACAGTGCTTTATAGCTCTTTCTAAGCAGTTTACAGAGTCAGCATATAATCTAGCTCCCAATAATCTGGGTCTCATTTTACCAACTTCAGAAGGATGGAAGGCTGAGGCAACCTTGAGCTGGTACGAGTTGAACTGCCAAATTGCCGGCAGTCAGCAGAAGTAGCCTGCAGCCCGGGCTCGGTTTCATTGTGCCAGCGGACACCAGCGATGTGTCTGTGGAGGCTGTCCTGTTGCAAAAGAACAAGGATGACCGATTCCAACCTTGTGCCTACACATCCCAGAAGTTGACACCAACGGAACGGGGTTGAGCGATTTGGGAGAAAGAGGCCTTCGCGGTGCGGTGGGCGCTGCTTACATGGCGGCATTTGTTGGAGGGGGCTCAACAACCATTCGAGGTGTGGACAGACGACAAGACCCCTAGGCGGCTATTCCCAAAACAAGTGAGATGGGCGCAGTGCTTTCAATAGTTCAACATCGCTCTCAAATACACCCCGCTGGAAGGACTGCACTCTAACCACTGCACCACCGTAGCTCATCTCACCAACTTGTTTCTCAACCTTTGGAACTTTAGATGTTTGGACTTTAACTCCTGGGATTTCCCAGCCAGCATGTTGAAGTAAGAGTCCACACATTTCTCAATGTTCCCAAGGTTGAGCACTGTCTTGGCTTGTATTTATTGAGTAACCCTCTGTAGGACTCCATAACTTGTCTGACATGCTTGTCTTCTTTTGCATTACATAAACTATGCATGTTGGTATAGAGGAAGACCTTGCTGCTGAGATGTTCAGTATCTGCGGGGTTGTATCATCATTGGAACAGCAAAAATAGAAGCCTTTGTTTAGTTCACTTCATATAAATTCACAGAAAGTCAATCAACTTTCTCTTGCCATGAAGAACAGTATTCTGTTCTGCAGTAAACATTTTCATCAACATCAGCTAATGAGAGGAATCCAAGAAGATGAGCACATTAATATAGTAGTTACAGATAAAAGAAATACCCAGGAAGATTTAAATCCTTCTGTTAGATAGTGGTTATGCAAAATCATGTGAAATTATATGAAATGAAAAAGATTATGGTTATGTTTTATTGTGCAATAAGTAGGTATGATTGCCAGTTCATAACATCTGTATTTCATCTTTCTGATTAAGTACCTCAGCAGTCATTTTATGAGAATGTGCTTTAAGTTGCAAGTTGGTCACAGGGCAAGTTTTAGAACAAAGTGTTTAAAGAGAATTTTAAAGCAAAGACACTATAAGTGGATGCATTAAGAAATGCAAATTTCCAACATGTCTTCTAAATACTATCTTGCTTAACAACGATCCTTTGGAAGCCTCTGTCAATAAGAAATTTAAAATTTAGGCAGATCTGCTAAATCTTATTAATCATCATAGTTTGTAGTAATATTTAGTTGTATATAAGAAAACGAATAAGATTAAAAATTGATTCCAAATAGGAATCAGGTAAGAGCTTATAAGGTGGACAGGAAAAATAATCCCCACATTCTTTCTCTTCCTACTCTTGTTTTGAAAAAAAATATGTTCCATAATATTGTACCTTAATTAAGTCACTACATTTAATACCAGATGATATTCAAGATGGCACCTTCTAGATACTGTAATCCAGAGTATCTGGAAGATGCCATCTTGAAAAACTTGTGGTTTCAGCAACCTGATAAACATAATCTTTCTCAGAACAATTTCTAATAGAAAAATATAGAGAAGTTCCTTTGCCATGATCATGTACTGAAAAAGGATGGTATAGATTCTGTACCCAGTTATGAGTAAAATGGATAAGAGAGGTTCCAGCAGAAGTTTAGGGGCAGATACAAAGTGATTGGCTGTCTAAAACCATGCTTTTCTATGCCCCTGCTGCCAAGCCCATTATTAGAAAAGGCATGATAGGCTGGTCTGCAAAAGAATAGGCTGCCTGCACCTTTTCTTCTCTCAAGAGACACTTGTAATGGATGATGCTTTTTCTTCTTCTTCTCATTAATCACATGATGTCCAAAGACACAATGCTCTCCAATCCCTGAAAATTCAGTGCAGACACATTGGGAGTAAGTTCAACAAAGGCTTATGCTTGCATTGCCCAAAGGAGAAAACTGTTTGATCAAGTCCTCAAGTTCATCATAACCTCCAATGTGTGCCATGTTGTGCACTGTGAGGAAATGATGCCTGTGAACGCCAAACAGCAGCCCAATCGGCTGTTGCCATCAGTTTTTGCCATCAGTTATTCCAGCCTTGTGGGAGAAAAATCTGCACATTGAAAATCACAGATAGATAGGAAACATCTGTCAGTTGCTTTGCTTACCCAAACATCAAGAGCTTCTGTGGAATTTAGAATAGATAAGAGAGCCGAGGTGGTGCAGTGGTTAGAGTGCAGTACTGCAGGCTATTTCAACTGACTGCTATTCAGCAGTTCAAATCTCATCAGGCTCAAGGTTGACTCAGCCTTCCATCCTTCCGAGGCGGGTAAAATGAGGACCCAGATTGTTGGGGGCAATATGCTGA
>JANHGD010000930.1:32898-51815 GCA_027560375.1 Imantodes cenchoa
GAGAGAGAGAGAGAGAGAGAGAGAAAGAGAGAGAGAGAGAGAGAGAGAGAGAGAGAGAGAGAGAAGCAAATAATAACAAGGAATCAGCAGAAAAAATACAAAGCTATTTTGATGGAAATTTTAAAACAAGTGAACAGAGCTAAACAAAGAACATCCAGCCAAGTGAATGGATTAAAAATAAATCCATTCACATGTCTGGACACTTTTTGCTTAGCTCTGTTCTTCTGTTTTCATCTTTTAAAATTTTCATCAAACTGGAACAAAATATTTTTAAAATGAAATTGAAGTGAGAGGTTGCTAGAAAGAGTCATCTGTAGAGGAATAATGTTAATATATCCAACAGTGAAACTGAAATGGATCATGAAGTTTTCAGGTGTTGATGGTATAACTGGATTATTATTAAAATGTACATATAGCTGCTCTGAAAAACAATTTAATTGCATGTGTCTGTTTGGGGAATGCATTTATGCCTAGTAATTTAAAGAATGTCAATATTTTCCCTGGACAACAGTAGGAATAGCAAGCATGTAAGAACTAGAGGGAAATTACTTTAAGTGTGCCTGGGAAGTTGACTAGCAGGATTCTAATTAACTAAGATTATGTATTGTAATTGAAAGAGGTGAAAGTAAGATAAAACTTGGGAATTAAAATGTTGCTATATGCCAAGCAGAATAAGATTTTTGCTCTTCAGGAAATAATTAAGCTATGTTTAAATGTGACAAAGAAAGTTTATTGTAAATCTGTAGATGTTTTTGTTAAAATTAGTAAGCCTGAATCACGGAAGGTTTAGTATGAAAGCGGAATTGAAGATTGATCTCTGTAGGTGATAATAGCGGTATATCACACTAATAATGCATGCAGGAGAATAAACAGAATGCCTAGTAAATGGCTCAGCATCAAACAGGAAGAAAAGCAAGAATATCGTTTGCACTGTTCCTTTGGTTGTTTAACGTATTTATGGATACATGTGTAAACAATTCCTCCAATAATATTAGAGGTGCTTTGATTGGGGACATGAATAAAAGTGTGTTTTTGTATGAAGATGAGGACTTCCGTTGGCTGAGCAGTCATATGATTGGCAGGGAATGTTACATTGTATGAGGCAGTGATGAGTAAAGACCTGAAAATAAATGTATCAAGATAATTGTGTTTGCCAGGGAGCATGGAGCGAATGATTACAAGTTATACACAAAATGCAATTCATCTAACGCAAGTAGATGAATTTGTATACAGGTAGTCCTTGACTTAGAATCACAATTAGGACTAGAATTTTAGTCATTAAAGTGAATCATGTCACTGGACACAGTTTTACAACCTTTTTTGGTCATTAAGTGAATTGCATCGTCATTAAGCAAATACAGCTTCCTCAAACGGATTTTGTTTGTTGGAAGGCAGCTGGGAGGGTCACAAATTGCAATCATGTGACTGCGAGATGCTGCAACAATCGCAAATGCCAACCAGTGGCCAAGTGCCAGAATTGTTATCATGTGACCACAGAGGATAGGTCAAAGGTCACTTTTTCTGAGGCAACTAAATGAATGATTGTAAGTCAAGAACTATCTGTATCTTAATAATGTTCACTAGAGATGAGGAAAGAGATGGCAAAATGTGAATATAATAGTGGAAAGGTAGTATGTAAGCAACATGTTGGGAAGAAATTGGTGTTTTAATAAGAAATTAAAGCAATTGTATATTAAATGATGCTTCTGCCCTTGAAGGAAATAAGTGCATGGCTAGCTCAGGAATTCTGTTCATAGGTCATAAAATTGTCATAGTTACTGGCTCAGGAATTCTAGGACTTAAAACCAGATATTCTAAAGTTGCCATGGTTACTGGCTCAGGAGTTCTGGGAGTTGAAGTCCACAGTTGCCCATCTCTGGTCAAGAATGTATGAGTGAGGAATGGGTATGCTCCAACACTGGAATGCTCCAATACTGGAAGTTTTTAAGAAGATGTTGGATAACCATTTGTCTGAAGTAGTGTAGGGTCTCCTGCCCAAGCAGGGTGTTGGACTAGAAGCCCGCCAAGGTCCTTTCCAACTCTGTTATTGTCATTGTACACTGAAGAATAACAATAGATGAATGATTAATGTTGCTATAGTTGGTATGAAGTAGTCTTAGTCTTTTCCCCAACATTAATAAACTATGAGATAAGAGATCCCAACATCTAGCCTAGGAAATGTATCAAAGATATATGTTGGAATATTATGAATTGGATGACTCTCCTCATACACCTTTAATTCTGGTTTGTGATGGCTACGTTTTTAAAAAATGCATGTTGAAAGAAATAGATGTAAATTTCAAAAATTTCAGATTTTCTTCTTCATTCCTGATCACTTTTGAGTAAGCCAGCATTTCAGAATGTGCTTCTAGACCTGAAACTGAGAGCTATTTGAAATTCAGACATTAGCTGTCTGATTTATACATGAAGACATTGGGGTTGTACTGCAGGATTGACATATGTTTGGGATCTTAAATCAGTGTAGTATGTGGAAAATTCAAACATACCCCAAAAGTGAAAACATCAGACAAAATTTGAAAAGCTGCTTGCCTGCTGTGTGAGATGCAGAGTATGATTCATTCTTGATAGCACACAGAAAAGCCAGCTTGTCACTTTCACATATGCTAGAATTGTATTTATAGTAGGAGAATATAAAAGGCTATTTTATCTATGGCTAAAGAAGCAAATAATTCAATCTAAAGTGCAGATCTCTGTATTATATTATAAATCTCTTTAAAAAAAAAAAAAGCTCTACAAAATCTGTGTATTCCATCCACAAAACTGCCAGGAATTTTATAACAGCAAAATGATATCAATACTTTTCTCATCAATGGAATTTGATGTCAGTGTCTTAATCAAATGGATCACCTACATATTTCCATTTTTAAAAAGCTAACATCATTATTACTTCTCCTGAGAGTGAAATCTCAAACTTCTTTTATCTTACCTTTTACCTTATATTGATTTTACTATAATTTTTTTCTTTGACTGTTGTGAACCATCCAGAATTGTTGTTATACCTGCGAGTAATATAAACATTCTAGGCAAGCATGTTATCAGTGTATAGTTTCTGATGTTGCCCCTTTTCTCCGCTCTTTTTGAATCAGATACATTTTGCCAGTTATTAACCAGTCACAGATGTCTCCTTTGTGCAATATTTTATGAAGCTATTTAGCTATAATTGGATGTAAGCTACTTAGATATCTCAGCCAAAAGCCATACAATTGATCATTTCAAAGATGATTAAGAGCTGGAGGCTAAAATGTATGAAGAATGGTTGCAGGAATTAGGTTTGTCTAGTCTAGTGAAAAAGAAGGACTAGGGGTGACATGATAGTGTTCCAACATTTGAAGGGCTGCCACAAAGAAAAGGGGGACAACTTATTTTTCAAATCACCAGAAGGCAGGACAAGGATCAATGAATGGAAACTAATCAAGGAGAGAAGCAACCTGGAACTTAAGCAGAAATTTCCTAACAGTTTAGAACAATTACCAGTGGAACAGCTTGCCTTCAGAAGTTGTGGGTGTGCCACATCCCTGGAGGCTTTTAAGAGACTGGGCAACCACTTGTCTAAAATGGTATAAGGCAGTGATGGCTAATCTTTTTGGTGGCGAGTGTCCAAAGCACATGTGTGCACACGTGAATGCGTGCGTGGATGTGAAACTGCAAAATGCAATGCGAGCGCCTCCGCACATGCTCCCCGCCCCCGCATATGTGCATGCATCCCCGCACATGTGCCCCCTCACCCATTTTTGGCTTCCAGGTTGGTGCAGGAAGCTTTCCAGGCCCAATATGGGGTACGGGAGGCATGTGCAGCCCCCCTGGGCCCCATTTTGGCTTCCAGGTTGGTGCAGGAGGCCTTCCAAGCCCAAATCAGGGCATGGGGGGGCTTACGCAGTGCCCCCACACCCCATCTTGACTACCAGGTTGGTGCAGGAGGCCTTCCAGGCCCAAAATAGGGCGCGTGGGGCGCGTGTATGCACCCAAACCTCCAAAATGCAATGCAAGCACTCCCTGTACATACACCCCACCCCCACGCATGCATGGCAGAGACCCAAAGACCAGCTGGCTGGTTGGAGGTGCGCGCACATGTGCGGTGGAACTGGGCTGGGGCAACAGCTGGCGTGATCGCAGAGAGGGCTCTGCGTGCCACCTGTGGGACACGTGCCGTAGGTTTGCCATCACAGGTATAGGTTCTCCTGCTTGAGGAGGGGGTTGGACTAGAAGACCTCCAAGGTCCCTTGCAACTGTGTTATTCTGTTACCTTGTCCTCTGTTAGAAGTTGACCAGTTTTTAATCCTTTTCATTTTATTTTTGAACATTTCTCCTGTTATTTCAGCGCATTTCTCTAAGGATATTTACCTACCCTACCAAGTCAGATAGAGTGGGCACACTCCTAGTCCCCCAAATATTGCCATCTTATGGGAGCCATAAAGTTTTCCATGGCAGCCGCTGCCTTATGGAACTCTCCTCCTCCTGAAGTTCATCCACTTAACCTTCAGAAAAACTTTGAAGACCTGGCTTTTCCTCCAAGCACCAGGAGAAGATTGGATATTTAAATATTTAATTTCTGGTAATGGATCTCCTTTTGATCTGTTAATTGTTGTTCAGTGAATTTGAGTCTGGGTAAATTCTTTTCCAATGTTCAGACATCCATTTTAAGTATCCACAGTTGGTTGGTTACGATTTATAATAATAGGGCATAATAGCAGATGTAGTTTTCAAACATATTATAGTTTTGTCTTGCCTGCGGTGGTTGTTCTTCCACTAATCCTACAGGATTAGGCCCGGGTTGCCCAGACCTAGTTCCTGAGTCCCGTTGCCTACGTGTCAAAAGATGTCCAGATACTCTTACATCTGACGTGTTCCTTGTTGACCTGGGCAACGACTGATCTGGTTATAAGATTCCTTCTCTATTTTCTCGGCATATTAAATGGGTTGGTGGTTACCCTTAGTCTGGCACTTCTTCTAAGACCTGCTTGCATGAGTGACTCTTCCGGTAAAACAAATAGCTGCCACATAGACCCCGTCAGAGCATCACAAGCCTCTCCCAAGATATCTCACTTTTATTACTTATTAAAAAAAACCTAAAGCAGCAAATCTATCCAACATAACTTCCTCCTCTTATTTTCCCCACAATCACAACTTTGTGAGGCGGGTTGTCCTGAAAGAGAGTGACAATGGTTCATTCCACAATCAATCAGATATTTAGATTGGATTGGGCATTTTTATCCACTTATTAACTCTTTCTTAAGTACCTGGGAGAGTCTGATGATGTGGTTTGGTAATGTTAAAAGGGGTATTGTTGCAAGATACAAGCTTTTCCAAGTAAAGTTTATCATTAATACTGCTTTGTTTAAAAAAAGCTTCTTGTTCAGCAAATTATTTTATTTGCACTTGCACACAAAAAAAAGACTCGCATTTAGATCTGCGGTAATAGCGCAAGTCTTGACACCTCCCCACATTTAGATGTCAAGGTCCCTCTTCGAACACGATGGACGAACATCAATAATTGGATATAATAATCGTTTACTTTAAAAAAAAAAAATTAAGCAACAGTTTTCTCCTAAAGACACTCTATCTTGCTTTTATTCCTTGTAGGAAGTATGAGCCTTTTCATAGGCACTTTTCATAGCATCTCAGATTTGTGTATGTGTATACTGTGAATCCTTTGGATATGGTGAAGGAAGATCTTTTGTTTTAAATATGAGTCTGACCCAGTCATGTATAATGCACAAGAGTGTGTGAGCTAATGAAACCACCTTGTACCTCTGGCTTACCCACTGTTGTCTTTGCCCAAATCAAGTGGTTTTTCTCCTGCTTCGATTCCCTCCCAAGAGCAAAATCTGGCTGTGGTATTCTTTCAAGACAGACTGAAGGAAGGAAGCTGCTGATAGGAAATGCAGGTTCATCACCCCCTTTTTCCCCCTCCTCAAATCAGGT
Source organism: Imantodes cenchoa (assembly GCA_027560375.1). Classification (NCBI taxonomy): domain Eukaryota; kingdom Metazoa; phylum Chordata; class Lepidosauria; order Squamata; family Dipsadidae; genus Imantodes; species Imantodes cenchoa. The sequence goes on from JANHGD010000930.1 coordinate 38,842, forward strand.
TTTTATGTCACTTTATGCTAGATGTCTAATTTGCCTTTTTTACTTTCTGCATATTTTCAAAACTGACATTTTAAAATACACCTGCTAATTCCTTGACACATAATTATCTATACCACATCTATTTTAAAAAAATGTTAATTATGAACCTTCTATTTTTCATTTTGTCATATATAACTACTGTATGAAGTTAAGAGTGATTGGCTACAGTGCATGGTTTTATTAAATTCGTTACGCACAGTCACTCACGCCTTCGTCACATCTAGGCTAGACTATTGTAATGCTCTCTACATGGGGCTCTCCTTGAGGTGCACCCGGAGACTCCAGCTAGCCCAGAACGCAGCCGCACGGGTCCTTATGGGAGCATCTTGGCGCTCCCACGTAACACCTCTCCTGCGCGAGCTGCACTGGCTGCCGGTAGTCTTCCGGGTGCGCTTCAAGGTGTTAGTGCTCACCTTTAAATCGCTCCATGGCATGGGACCTGGCTATCTTCGGGACCGCCTACTACCAGCCACAACCTCCCTCCGACCGGTACGCTCCCATAGAGAGGGACTCCTCCGGGTGCCATCGGCCAAACAGTGCCGGCTGGCGGCCCCCAGGGGGAGGGCTTTCTCTGTGGGGGCAATAACTCTATGGAATGACCTCCCTCCAGAGATACGACGAATCTCCGACCTTAGAACATTCCGCCGCGAACTCAAGACCTGGCTGTTCCGGCAAGCAGGCCTGGCCTGACAGGAAGTTTTAGAATGGGGGAATTTGGTTTTAAATTGGGGGATTTTAGCAGCCAAATTATTTATTTAATTTATTTTTTTTAAACTCTATTTATATAATATTTATTGTATTTTATGTCTGGCTGTGAACCGCCCTGAGTCCTTCAGAAGTAAGGCGGTATATAAATTCAATAAACATAAACATAAACAAACAAACAACAAAAGCAGACCCTGCACCTCCAAGAAAAAAGTAATGATGATGAAAATACTAATTTTATTTTAATACAAGGATAAATGACTTCCCAGAAAGACTCAGCGGTAATTTGTATGCCATTGGCAAAACACACAGTTAAGTGGTTTGCGATCAGAGTGCATATTACCAGTTTTTCTAACCAGCATATTAAGTTTTTCTAATACAAAATCTTTTTTCTTGCTCTAAAATATTCTGGATTTGTGTGTACTCATATTCCTAATGTTTTAGAATTTTGCTGATTCCAGTCTTCTTTTAGATCTACTCAACTGCTTTGCACAATGACCCAGGAGAAAAGCACTGGACCTAATTTGGAAGAACAACAAAGCCAGAGCCACAATGAACAAAAACCTGATTCTTGCTCTGATGCAAATATATTAACAGAGGAAAAGACTAAACTGGAACAGCAATTAACAGAAATAACTGTAAGAATTTTACATTGTTTATTGTAGGGAAAACAAAATTTTGTAGCCTAGCGGAACTGAATCACATGTCACAGGATATGTTCATTTTTATAAAGCTAAAAGTGGGCATAGCTAACCAGCCATGGTTGCTTAACAAAAAATAAACTGGTGGTATTACTCTCTACCTCCATTCCCTTCAACATTATCATGATCTACTTTGGGGCAGATGAACAGATTTCCAAATGTCAGTCTGCAATCTTGCAGGGTTTTTTATGGAAATTTGGCTGTGGACTAGAATCATTCTTGGAAATAGCGTCTCCTGCTTAAGCAAGGGGTTGGACTGGAATACCTCAAAGTCCCTTTCAATTCTCTTATTCTGTAATACTGTAATAAGGATGATACTGAAGGTTGACGCTGTTGGGGATCATGCCTGCTTTTTTGTTTTTATAATAAAATACTAAAAATCAGGTATGATAGAGATGTATGTGTGTAGTTAGCCTACTTTCTGCTCCTAATTTTAGTGAATTGCAGAAATGTACTTAGCAATTACAATCATAAGTCATGATGGTCATACAGTGGATCATGTGATTTTATGATACTTTGCAGTGGCTAAGTGAACATCATGGTTGTTAAGCAAACCCACTGTTTACTATGGGTGGTTTTCTATCTGGCATGGTCCGCTTCCACTGAATGCGCAGCTTTGGGAGGGACACACATGGAGTGGTGATGGAAGAAGGGAATACTCGCCTAGCCAGCCAGATCAACTCTAGCAATCAATAGGGTGGCAGATGTAGCCAGATGCTCCTCACATCCACAATGGTCTGTTTTGCTGGGAACCAGAAATAAATGCCAGTTTTCAACAAAAATTTAATAATTTGCAGTCATGTGACCAAGGAACACTGCTAATGTAATTGTGAGCCAATTGCTGAGTGCCCATTAGAACTGGGTCATAAGTACCTTTTGGGGAAACCATTGTAACTTCAAATGATTACTAAGTGACCAGGCATAAGTTAAAAACTACCTGTAAACTTATTTTTCTCTCAGTGGTATATCAAAGTTTCATTCAAAATATAAATATTAGATTTTATTATGAATAAGTTAAGACTGTTAATGAAGAATCAGAGTTCTGGAAAACAGTTTAATGCTTTACACATAGTCCTCAACTTATCACCACAATTGGGAATGGAACTTCTGTCGCTAAGTGACGCAATCATTGTGAGTTATGTCTGTTTTTATAATTTTTAAAATCATAGTCATTAAGCAAACCATGCTTCTTCTTTTTAAGCGAATCCAGCAAAATGTCACAAATGAAACCCCAGAATGCTACAACTGTCATAAATACATGCTGGTTGCCATGAAGTGCCTGAATTTTGATCATGTGGCTGCAGCAACGCTATATAATCATAAGTGTGAGGGCTAGTTATAATGCTATTGTAACTGAATGGTTGTTAAACAAATGGTCTCACGTTGAGGATTATCTGTATCATGATTAAAAACTAATTCCAATGCCACAGAAAGCTGTTTCCCATTGCTTCCAGTTTTAAACAAAGGAGGATATACAGGAGTGCCAGGACAATCTGCTAAGCAACTCTGGACAGCAGGATCACATCTGTCTTTGTCTTTTGGGAACAAATAGAATTTTTAGTTTGTGTGAATAAGAATTTGAATTAATAATTAGCCACAGTGTAAACTAAAATTTGTGATGATTCTAAAAATCATTTAGCAACAGAGTTCCTGGTCCAAATTATAGTTAACTGAGGACTGCATGTATTTCTGCAGTTAGGGTAATTTTTTATACAGATAATACTGAACTGTCTGACATTTATTCAGCAATTGAAGTTACAAAGATTTTGAATGAATTGTGGTTATGACTGGTTCTCAGAGTTCTAGCCTTTCCAGCACCCCCAGTCGTGATCAATCTGAGCCTATGGCAGCTGGCTGACACAACCAGTTACAGCATGCTGCAATCATGTGATCGTAATTTGCAACCTTTCCTGCTGGCTTCCCAAGAAAATAAGTGGGGAAGTTGACAGGGAACATCGCAAGTCACTCAAGTAAGTCTCCTCCACCAACCTTTCTGTGCTTGGAACACACTGCCGACTATGCATTCCTTCACATCCTCCCCAACTGTACCACATCTCTTGCATTTTCTCTAATTCTTGCTACAGTTCCCAGACTTGCATTGTGTTTTGCTCACATATTCTCCAAAGCACACTGCACCTTTCTCACATCATGCATTCCTTTGCACTCTCCCCAACTCTCACACCTCCCCTTACTCTCTTGCTACCATCCCCAACTCACATCTTCATGCACCCTCTCTCACCTGCACCTTCTCTCTGAGCCTTCCCTTGCTCCCCCTTACTGTGCCTTACCTGCATCCCTTGGTACCCTCCCCACCTTGCTGTGTGCCTCCTCTGTATTCCTTTGTACCCTTCCCCACCTGGCAGCAGCCACTTAACTACTTAAGAGCTGCCTGGGATTGCAACTTCCTGCCAGCTTCTCCACTGACTTTGTTGTGGGAAGCTGGCAGGATGTAGCCTCACCTAACAATCGTGATTTATTTTAACAGCAGCAATAAATGGGAATGTAGGAATTGCAGGAGTTCCAGTCGCAATTGCCAACATAAATTGAGGATCACCTATATTATGCTAAGTGTTGATGAATGATTGTGTTGGGCAAGCCCTTCTCGCTGGAATAAAGCAAATTTAGTTGATTCTCTGCAATAGAAGGTGGAATTAGAATGCAGGAATGAGAACCAATTAAAAGACCTCTAATCTTTAAGATCGACTGAGTCTAAAAGCGAGGAAGACAACCGGAGGAGGCCTGTTGCTAAAGTTGCAGCCTGAGTTCAATAGGATCCTAGACAGAGTTAGCCCATTCCTGGATGCTATCTCCACCCACTATGGAGAACAACCATAAAGTCAAAATTGGCCATAAACTATAACTTGGTGTGTGCAAAATCAAGCAACAGATTATTCTGTGCAATATAAAAAGCGATTTTTTTGTCTTTCCCATCATCCTATTTAACATACAAATTGCTGCAGTAGTAGTTTTATATTTTAGCTAGGTATGACCAGTATACCTCACTAGCAGTATTCACACATCCTAAATCACAACAATGGATTAATGAGAGTGGATTAATAACATATGCATGATTGTAATTCATTAACTAGGGTTGAAACGTTAGCTTGCCATCTGAACTTATAGTAACACATATTTGGGACTTCCAAAATAATCAGAATAAAATACAATTAAAAACCTCACTCTAATAAGTTAAATGGATATCAATGAGGATGGTATGAGCAAGGAGTGCTATAATTTGTCTCTTATGTTTCATCTTGTATCACTACCCTTCTTTTTCTGTTTTAGGATAAATATAAACGTGCTCTGGCAGATGCAGAAAATCTGCGGCAGAGAACTCAGAAATTGGTAGAAGAAGCAAAGTTATATGGTACATACACATTTTGCTTATTGGGATTAGAATGCAGATGCAAGCCCGAACATTTTAAATCTTACAGATTTTGACTAGATTTTGAATGCTCTTGGCTCAATGTGTGAACTCAGTTATAGTAAATTGTTAATGATGGCCCATGGTTTTGTACAAGCCAACCATTTATAGTTATAAAATACACCATAGTTACTAGTGGTTTAAAAAAAAATTCATGTAGTAGTCATTGATTAAAACTGTCTATTTAGTTTTCTCGGACTGTTATCAATGCTTGATTTTCTTTTAAGTTTTGTAAGAATGGGAAACAAAAAGATGTGAGGGCTGGATTCTTTATTTGGAAAAAAACCCTATAGGAAATAATTTCAGACGATAAAGACTTTCTTCTGAGATAACAAACTGTATTTGCCATATAACCTGTAGCAAACACCACCTGGTATTCTACAGAGGAAAAAACAGAGTGCAGCTATTTTACCGTATGGAAGCTGTTACAATTTGGAGCTAATAGTAAGTCTGGAAAGACTTAAGTGATTGGCAATGTTCTCATAAATTTAATGTAGTTTTTAAAAAAAAATCCATTGACTGGATCTATATTTAAAGTCATATTGTAGTCCCGCTGAATTGAAGGTGCTTAAATTAGTTGTGATAAACTTGTTCTGATGTGCAGCATGATCATGATTCATTCTGGATCTAGCTGATTCTCAGCTTCTATTTATTATAGTAAAATGCATTTTCAAATGCCTTTTTTGCATGTGGTTGAAATATTAATTTATCTTTTAAGGATTGACTATAATTTTTTGGTTTTGCACTTTAGGAATTCAGAGTTTCTGCAAGGACTTACTGGAAGTTGCTGATGTTCTGGAAAAAGCAACAGAGTCTGTTCCCAAAGAAGAACTTAAAGATGAAAACCCCCATTTGAAAAATCTTTATGAAGGTCTTACCATGACTGAAGTTCAAATACAGAAAGTATTCAAAAAGCATGGATTGGTGAAATTGAATCCTCTTGGAGCCAAATTTGATCCTTATGAACATGAAGCATTATTTCATGTCCCCACAGAGGGGAAAGAACCAGGCACTGTAGCTTTAGTATCAAAGGTTGGCTATAAATTGCATAGCCGTACTTTAAGACCTGCATTGGTAGCTGTTGTGAAAGAATAATAGCAGTCTAATCTGAATGAATAAGTATCACCTAGATACTAGTTAGATTTCTTAATAATGCCCCATTATATAGAGGTGATTCACCAAATGAGGTGGGATACAGAGAAAATGGATGGATGATAAAGTATATAAAGCAATGTAAAAATGTTTTAAAATGAATGTATATAATGTGGAGAGAATGCAAACTACTAACATAAATTACATCATCAAATTATACATAGTACCTTTTCATTAATGTAAGTCCTCAAGGATAATCTACCTAATAGCCGAGCAACAAGAATGCCATATAGGTTATTTCCACATTGAAATCTTTTGAACTGTTGGTGTCATGTTGTTTATGCTTCTAATCAAGCCCTATCCTTAAGCTGAGATGGAGCTTTGATGGAACAAAAGAAAGTGGCAAGATATACATGCACAACCAATAATGGCATCATTCTGTGTGTGTAGTGAGATTACTGGAAACCATTTCTTGTTGATGCCACTTAGCATTTCATAAATGCTTTAATTCATATAAAGGTGTCTTAAAATAGTATGATGCTAAAGGAATAGGCAATTAGTCTAAATACTGTTGTTAATTGCTTACCTTTGAATTGAGGATTCTTTTGCATCACTAAGATGACACTATTGGAAAAAAGCAAAATGAACAGGAGGTGTAGATGACTGACATGTAGCTAAGCTAAATATGAATGCCTTTAAAATTGACTCCTGCTTGAGAGGATCAGCTTTCCTATCAGATTTCAGTCTTTCTGTAAGAGCACAGCAGCTTGTCTTTTCTTTCCTCCTTCGTCCTCCTTCATGTCATCTCACTGCAATCTTTTTCCTCAGTTTTTTTCCCAATGCAGTTGATATTTCCCAATGAAATGACTATGCCCCATCTCTTTTCTACTTTTTCTGAAGGGTGAGAAATAGGGGTATCATGGACATTTCTTTGTATTACTTGGTATATGCAGAGGGGAATCCATTTTTAACTGTAGTGTCTTATCTATCTTGCATTTAAGTTTGACAATGACAGTAATGAAAGTTCATTATTATAGTTGATATATTGTTCATATAAATTGCAATAATGAGAGATCATGTGATAAAAGTCACACAAAATGGGGTTTCATCAGAAAGCTGAAGAAAGGTACCTGCTACAGGAACAGTGGTATTTGTACTTCTGTTACTTCATTAAGAAGAAAGTGTTAAATAGAACTCTAATTTGTGACTTTTGTATTCACTGGTGTATGCAATTTTCCCCTGGCTATTGAATTCTATCATAAAATGCAAGTACCAGAAAATGACAACATATGATCTTTAATGTTAAAATGTTTAGCTATATTGTTTTGTGATAATCTTGGAAGATTTTTATTTTTTTAGATTAAATTGTGCCTGCATGCATTATGTTCCCACCCCCATGTGTGCAATAATAAGCTATTTGGAAGATACGTAAGACTTGCAGAATGATATAAATCTATCATCATTGATTACAAGTATATTTTACTATTATCCTTCTCCTGAATTGTGTATTAAATCAGTATGTGTTAGCAGGAAAAAAACACATGGAAGACTGAGGAAAAAAGTAATCCTGGAAGTTGTTTACTTGTAGCAAAGGTGCTAGAAATTCTAATGGAAAGCATACTCAGTTATGCATCTGCCATATTTACTTTAAAAAAACTGCATATGGATAATATGCATTCAAATTTGCAGAAAGATGCTGTGTTTAAATTATACAGTGTAATTGTTTTGTTGGCTTCTGTTCATTTAGGGATTCACAGATGCATACAATTTATTCTGAACGTTTCCATGCAACCATATAGTGATTCTGATTTCTAAGATTGAGAATACAAGAAACTTTTAATGTTGTAACTCAAAGCACATTTACTTAGTAACTAAGTTTCACTGACAAATGAAACACTTATTCTTCTGCTGCACATGTAGTAAATTATGCATTCAAAAGTTTATGAATAAGCTCAACAAAAAGCTATCGAGACTCATTCTCCAGCAATGTGAGAAGATCAGAATTACTGTTTTAGTAATGGATATTTTATCAGAATCTTGTCCCAAAGGTGCTTTTTCAAGAGGCAACTGGACTTTCTGGTTTTTTCTTTGAAGATGTTTCACTTCTCATCCAAGAAGCTTCTTCAGCGCTTCTTGGATGAGAAGCGAAACATCTTCAAAGAAAAAAACCAGAAAGTCCGGTTGCCTCTTGAAAAAGCACTTTTGGGAGAACCTTGACCTGGATGACTGAGAATCTCCATAGATATCAGAATCTTGACTATGTATAAGTATTGTCAGATTGTTCTTGCCCAGGAATATAAGAAAAGTGTCCCTATTTTCTTTTTAAGTAGTTTGTAGGGGATATGGGAAGCACAATTATAAAGTCCACCAAGAAAGTAAAAATTTGCAGCTACAATGTTGAAAAAAGTAGCAGGAAAGAAAATACAATCCAATGCATTTTGTAAACTGATACATTGCTAAAGTATCATACACTAATCACGCTTTGTGATCATCTGTTATATCCATGTATAGCCTGGTAATATGTATGTTTCGTATTTGGGGATTCTTGCCCAAGACTGGAAAGGTGTGTTTAAACATATTGTATTTGTAAACCTGAAGAACACCACCATAAGTCACAAGCAATGTACAGTTGCTTAAGACTCTTGTGTCAGTATATACCATTACATTCTTATAAACTCATATCATTCCCATTTTTTCATTTGATACTTATATTTAAATAAAACCACACAAAAATTCTTCCTTTCATTTTTCAAATTGTATAGAAATGGAACATTAGTATATACATTAAAGCAGTTAGTTAACCACCACTGTTTTACAATCAGAATGCCTGTTATTTGCTGAAAATCATTTTCAATGATTCTATGCAAGCTATGTTGTGGAGCTAGTTACTCAGTTTAATCATGTGGTGTGCTGTGTTAAACCATGTTATATTACTTAGTTTTGCATTCTCTTTGCTCTAGTGGCAATATAGCAGAATGCCTTGGCTTGTGAAAAAATGTAACAAACTTGTAGTATATATTTCCAATATGAAAATAATTTGTGCCTAAGTTCATTATCCAAGATTTAGTAGGACACATAAGCAGCCCTATCTGATGGTTTTGCTTGACAATAAATACTATTCAGTGTAGTGGGGCATACTTCCAAGTATGAAGAATAGCAACCTTAAACTTCCAAGTATGAAGAATAGCAACCTTAAACAAGTATCCTGTCTAAAATACAAGTTTGTGCAGCAGAGGTAGAGTTCAGTAAGTATTGTCAGAGTTTCCCATCTCACTTCTGGTACACTGGTAAAACAAACCATTTCACCCAGAGTGTGCTGTTTTAAGTAATATGTAAAGTGGTTCATAAAATAAGATCTAACATGTACATGATCCATTATAGAAAAATCCAGTTGAGTGAGTTTTTACAAGATCTTGAATGTTTTAAAAAAGCTGGTAACTAGATCAATGGTGAATGTTGGTTCTTCTGTTGATACTGATGCTATTTCATAGTAGTCAAGATTTAAGAAGCATCCCTGGATATCCAACCACTTTCTGTCAAAAAATTCAAAATCCTTTTTTTTAGTATCTTATCCAAGTAACTAGGAAGGCGACTTTTTGAGGGGATGCCCTGCCTTTTTTGGAGATGATCTTTAATAATTATAGTTTTAACTGTCACATAGCGTGCTGGACTCAGATTAATAGAGTTACAAAGCACTTTCTCTCGGTCAGATAACAGTTCAAAGCCAGGAAGATTTTCAATTGCAGAGAATTCTCCATCTTTACCCTCCTCCTTTCCTCTTTTAGAAGTACCAATGTTTTTATTTTCTTTCCTTTTTTCTCGTTTGTGCCTAGCTGCTTCATATTCTGCAGACTCTTCCATTTTTGTTATGCCATTTCGGCGATAACGCTGGAGTTCTCTTATTTTTGTTCGAAGCACCTTTTCCTTGTGCAGATTTTCAAAGAAATCATCAAATTCTTTGCAAGACATAAACTGGTAAAGAGACCTCAATTTTAACCTCAATTCCTTTTCTTCTTTTGTAGTTTTGCGTTTGGCAGGTTTTTCTTTCTCTCGCCTATCCTTGCCTAAAAATGCAGGAACCAAGTTGTAGTCACGAGCAATGTTCTTTCGCCGCTGCCTCTCTTTGAGTTTTCTTACATACATATCCACATGAGCTCTTTTTAATTCTATTTCCACATCATCATCATCATAATTAACTGAAAGGCCACTAATTAGAGTCTCAGCATCTTGATCATACTCAATCTCATAATCATCTCGAAGTGGCATGTATCCAAGCTGTTGTTGTTCAGCCACTGATATATCTAAAGGTGGCAGAGGCATGGTAAGGCTAGGAGAAAGTGGACCACCACTCGGGCATGTATGATCAGTCACTCTATTAGGAATAACGTCAGGAATGCAGGCTTTTCCAAGATTTCCATGTATATACATGCTCACATAGTGTTCCATAACTTCTTGAGGCGTTCGTGATGCTCCAACATGAGTAGCCATATCTTCCTACAATAAAGAAAACCAATTTGAATTATCTGCCTCAAGAACGTGCACATACTGGATATAGATACAACTGTTACGTTTGTCATGACCCAACATTTCACATTCTTTTAAATACAGCCAATGACTATGAACTTCAAAGTACCAGTGCTTCTTATATGGTGATCTTAAAGTACTATTTAAGTTCACTGGTATGTAAAGCTTTCCCCATAAATTCACTTTTTGCTAATCATGTTTAGAAAGGGAACTTTGTAATGAAGTATTTCATAGATCTAGAGTCAGTTTTAAAAAATAGGGCAATGCAGTGCTTGAGGTTCAAAGTGAAAAAGGTGCTTTGAAACGTGTGGAATGCATCGTACCTGTCAGCAACCCCTAAATATGCTTTACCTGTTGCAACTGCAAAGGGCAGTCCCACAACCCAAAGAAAATGCAGTTTTAAGATGCTGGCAAGTACTATATGAATGATGCTGAAGCACTTTTTCTCCCATAGCTCAGGAGCACTAAAAACCTCTATCAAAAATTCCCAAATGAATTGAAATATTAGAAAGCCAATCTTAAAATATAAAGATGAAATGTTATGCTTGTTAAAAATGTAAAGATACTAAGTAAGTCGGAAGAAATGACCTAAGGAAAACCAATTTTCTATCCTGCAGCCTCTATATGTGACTGATTTTATTCTGGAGCATCTATTAAACGCCAGAGCATTTCTTGGGAGGAAGAAGGCATTGTTTTCCTTCTCGTTCTATTAACAGATGAGTATGATGATGAATTAAATTAATATGCAGATAGAGAATGCCATAAGATAAGGCAATAATAATAATTTAAATAAGACAAGGCTTTAAGAAAACTTTATACTTGTATATATTTGATAAACATGATAGATATACCTATCAACATGCTGTAATAATACACTTCAATATAAATAATTTATAAGTAATAAAGTAGATGATGTGTGATGTTCTAAATTCAATTTTTTACATTAAAATATTTAATTTTAGAATGGATATGTCTGTATATTTGTATGTAAAGGAGTCCCTACAGATTTTACTCTGCTAGTCATTGCTAACTATAAGGGGTAGTTTTGACTATGACTATTTTATATATATAAAATGCAAGCTTGATCTGGCATAAGGAATACCAGCAATACTGATAAATTCTTATTAGGATTAGCTGTAATGAGAAAAAAGACAAACTTACAATTCACAATCAAATTAGAGTATCAGCAATATATTCTAAATATAAAATCTTAAGCATAAACCAAGTTACCACTTCAGGAAATCACATTAAAACTTTAATTTTATTAATACTATCAATAATATTACAGTAATACTGAGAAGTGTGGTGGCTTAGTGATGAACAGTGCAGATATTTCTCTCCTAGAATGCAAAGAAAAAAATATCTGCTGTGAACTTGGCATGGTGTCAGAAAGGGCATCCAGCCAATAAATGCTCAGCTCCATCCAGTCATCCCAATTCTACCCCGAAATAAGTGATTGCATGGATCTAAAAAGAGATTTTTATTTTTATTTTAGTAATACTATTATAAATCCATCTTTATTTGGAGTACTTTTAAAAAATGTATGTTACCCTTCAGAAATAAGATTACTATAACTTTTATAGGAGTACCATTAATTGTGAATGTTGATCTTAAGTACACCAGAGAAAGTGTTATAGCAGAGAAAGTGTTCACTATAAAAAAAATTACAGGATGCAAAATTTACCTGAGGACCTCAGGGTCAATTGGATGTTATGGAACCAATTTTTTAAAAAAAATCTCAGTCCCACTTAAGCATCCTTTATATTTGGCTAAATGAACTTACCTGTGATCTGCTTAAAAGTTATTTTTACAAGTTAATTGCTAGGCAATTATGCTAGGCATAATTGCCTAGCAAAGTGTACAAACTCAGTTTATGTTATAAATTTATCTTTTGGAATGTTCATGCAGATTCATAAAATTGGATTAATGGAGTAAACCTGGATTAAGTTAACCAAGAAACAGCATTTGGTATGATGTCACCCATTCACAGTAAGCCAGCTCAAGAAACAGCTCGAAAGCATGTCAAAAACCTTAACTGCCCCTTTTTTAAGGACTAAAAAACAGGACTATTCTGAGTCCCTTTATCACATTTTTTACTTTCCACGGGCTAAGAAACTGTTTCACAAATTTCACTTTATTCTCAAGAACAGAATTAAATTCTGGTACAAGTAGTCCCCAACTTATGACTGTAATAGAGCCTACCATCATGGTCATAAGTTGTGACAGTTGTAAAACACTGCAAATGGCTGTAAATGCAGCCATGTTGCCAAGTGCACAAAGTTATGTCACATGACGGGAGGTGCAACCACTGGAACTTTGAATCTGAATCATAACTAGCCTCAAGATAGGTCTGTCATAACTCTGAATGATAACTAAACAACAAGTCGAGGACTCTGTGATAATATAATAAATAGCTACCGTGTTTCCCCGAAAATAAGGCAGGGGCTTATATTTTTTGGGAGCCCCAAAAATGCCCCTGGCCTTATTTT
>JANHGD010000930.1:60592-71188 GCA_027560375.1 Imantodes cenchoa
AATAATTGAAGCTTATTTGATGGTGGCTTGCTGATGTTGTTGGGAAAGTCAGTCCCATATTCCAGAGCTGTAGCTGTGGTCTCTTCCCTCCCTTCCCCCCTTTCCTTTCCTTTCCTCTTCCTGGACTGGATTAATTGCTCTCAGCCATATCTGGCCCAGGGGCCAAGATTTCACCACGGACCACCAAAATTTTCTCACAGACCACAGGTTGGTGACCTGTGATCTATATTAAGGAACTAATACACAATACCACTTGAATGCCCCAGATGCAAAGCACAAAATTAACTGTTATCGCTATTCAGTTTTCCTAGACGCTTTGAATCTTTTTAGTTCTGTTTACAAAACTTCTTTAATACAAAATGTCTCAGTTTGGGAACTGAGTTGCTTTCTTAATACTGAAGTGTTCCCCGATTTTCTTCAGTTAGCACAAACATAAGGTATGTGCATTTGGAAGTAAAATAAATAAAAGGAACTTTTCATTTATTTGAATGCTTAGCCATTCTGTATACTTTCTTCCCAAAAAAGTGTATCAGCTTCAGCTTCTATTCAGGCAGAGATACAGAACCAAACTCCATGTAACATACATAACCAAACAGCATCTAACTATGCAGCAACACTAGCCATTCACACTAGCTAGTGTACTTTCAAGTATCACCTGCCAAGTCTTTTCTGTCTGAGAGAGTTAAGGGAATTTTTTTGAGGAATGCAAACCTAATTATTTATATTATTCACAGATGGAAATTGATAATCACAAGATTTTTTAAGGTGCTCAATTTAGTGTAAGAAGAGATGGCATGAAATTAGCAAGTTTTATTTTTATGCTCAGTTTGGACTGCTTTGTAATTGATACATATAAACAGTTATGATTCAATGAGAGACAATAGAGGACTTTCACTGAACATATACTATAGCCGTGATGGCGAACCTACATTCAAAGAATTGTGGCACGCAGAGCACTCTCTGCGGGCACGTGAGCCATCACCCCAGATCAGCATCACTGTGCATGTGCTCGCACCTCCCACCAGCCAGCTGGTTCTTGGGTCTCTGCCACGCATCTGCAGGTTGCACGTGGGAGACGTGTGCACGTGGGGACTGGACATGCCCAGGGGTGCATGCATGGGGGTCACACATGGGGGGAGGTCGCATGCACGGGGTGGGGCACACATAGAGGTTGCGCGCATGCATAGAGCACAGTGTGCGGGGGTTGCATGCACATTGATTATGGATGTGCAAGTGCGTGTGCTGTCATGCGCATGGTTTTGGCACACGACAATAAAAAGGCTAGCCATCACTGCACTATAGAAAAAGTTTGATTTTACAAACCAGTTTAGAGTAAAGATTATCTGTTAAAAATGAATTTAATTGATGTGATTTATAATACTTGCATCAATTTACATAACTTGCATAGTTAACTGTACAACTGATGTTATTTTATCATACAAATGACTTAAATGGACATACATTACACAGTTATGCAAATAACGGGGATGAGAGATTTTGGGATGAGAGTAATACATATATTAGAAAAGAAAAAATGAACACTTTTTAAAACGTGAAAAAATGTGACAAAGAAAAAAAACAGTATATCATTTTTCAAAGCACTTTGTGTCATTTCTTTGTTTGGCAATGTATGTATTTCTATTACAATTATCTTTGTGTTTTGCTCTATTTTCTTTTTTATTATGATTTTAAAAACAATTAAAATAAATTTAAAAATTAGGGAGGTGTTGAGAAACCAAAAATAAACATTTTATCTATTTAACCTGAAGGCAACTAAAAGTGGTCCGTAAAATTGAGGTTTGCTGTACTATACAAAGTTCTCTATTTGCATAGTGCTATTTAAGAAGGAATTTTATATACTGAACAAAGACAACACAATTTAATTATTCTTTTATTTTTTTATTTGGTGTTAAGTAACTCCACAAAAAAACAAATTCAGTTACTCTGATGTATGTGAAATCAGAACAATACACCACTTGAAGCGAAAATTAGAAACAAGTTCAGCCCAGGAATGAAAAACTGATACTTCAGTGCTATGGATATGCAATGTGCTTCATACCACAGTGCATTTCAGCATTTCCACTTTTAAATTATCCTTGCAGAAAACAGAAACACGAACTCACACATCCACTTTCTCACTGGAAAGTTTCAGAATTTTACCCATTCAGTTATGAAACAAATAAATATTATTTGTTATTGCCCACACATGTAACATACACGTTTTCAAAGGTGTTAGAATATTGAATCCTAATAAAATGAACCATCCTTTCACTGAGGTGAAAGTCCAAATAAGCTGAATTTTTGAAGTGTGGGTTCTTCCCTCCCTAAATATTCCCATTTGGCTTTTCATAATTCTAACAATACTTTACATTAATCACTAGGATTTATCAGTTTTGTTCTTTTTGCTTTCATATTGACAATAATATCCTTAGTGCATGTGCCTATATAACATTTCAAAGGAAGCTCCAGAAGAAAGTAAATATTTAAACACATATCCAAAATTTCAAATAAGGAAAAAAAAAACACTGTAAAGATTTGTAGTATGGATGCTAAAATAAAGTAGCTTAAAAGCCATTATTAATGTTATTAATGACATTTCCCTGGAAGGTACAAACCAAGCCAATGGAGTTGAAGTTTCAACTGAAAGGATGATATACAACCCGTACAAGGAGTTGAAACTCTAGATCTTAAATCTTGTACTATCAATTAAGAAAAGGCAAAAAACTTCATTCAATTCAATTAAGCTCACTAGCACAGAATAAAAATTTAAAGCCAGTTCAGCTTACCATTTCAAAGAACTATAATTGTTAAAGAGTTTCTTGCCTATTAAAATTAATGGCTTATCATTTTCAAGTCAACAGTAAACTTTCTGTCCTTTCTGGTGTCTTAAACATGCTGCTATTATATAGTTTTAAAATTTTAAAACTATGAAATGGTATAAACCAATATTGCTCCTCCTGACCCTTATGATTTGCATAATACATTAGTAGCACAGGGAGTTGATAGTCTTGCACAGTTATATTTTGACGGATGCACTGACTATGTTAAAATAAACATTAAAGAGCAGGTCACATAAAGCAACAATCACTACTGCAATCACACATGTAAATCATGTTCCCACTCCCTCCCACAACACACAACTTACTCCTAACATTCTCTCAGGACACGAGGTTAGCTACAAATTTTACTAAATTACAGCTATAGTAGTAGCTAACTGCAGGAGCCATTGGATTTATTCTGAGTGATATACTAATCCTCTGCATAAAAAATATTAAACATTGACTCTTAAGATTTCTTTTGTTGTTCAGGCCAACTATATGAAGCTTATTACAAAGTTCACTGTTCCATAATTTCCTGACAATGCAATCCTAAGTACGCTTACAAGTATGCAGTAAGTGTGCTTGGTTCAGGCTGTAGTGTCACTTGTTGAATCATCTACTTTCCAACACTGAGTCCTGAAAAAGAAGAAATACTAAGCCCTGAAAACAAGAGGGGAAAAGGTGGAATGATCATTTTTCTTCCTCCTCCTCCTCCCTGCAAAAATGAGCAAGTTAGTTAACAAGAAGGTAACAAACAATTGTTCCAACTCTGTTTGTTTCTATGCATGTTAGGAGAAGAGATCCTAGAATTGAAAGTACAGTTTCTGAAAGTCTCTAAAGCACAGCCCTAGTATTTCTACTCCCAAGTTATAAGATCTTAAAAGACAGGACAAGCCATACATGCTTTCCTCTCACATTCAGAAAGGCACTGATAGATTACAGTGTTAAGTATTTATCTCCCAAATCTTAAAAGCCTAAATGTGCTAAAAGATAAAATCTCTGAATAGTTGTAGACACTGCAATGCTAGTAGGATAGTAATACTGATACAGCTGCAGTTGAAAATAAAAATAACTGCAGCTAGGATGCAAGAGAGCAGTGATACTACTAAGACAATCACATGCACATCCATTCTTGATTTGACAACACAATCTACTCTAGGTCCAAATAGCCAAGGAGCTAATATTTTGGAGAAAAAGGGGAAAAAAAGCTTCTAGTGGGACCATATCCCACCACTAAAAATAAAATACCAAGAAGAGAAAGATAAATACACTTCTGAATCCATTATATGAAGGAAGAACTCAATTTGTTTCTGAGTTACGAGCCTTCTGGAAGAGTTTGCCACCTCATGTTATTCTTCAAGCCATCCTTTCATCCTATAACTTTATAAGTGAGTTCGAGAAAAAAGCTCCTCTTCACAAGGATCTGTCCAACCATTTCCACCTTCTGATGCTGCACCTTCAGAACTGGAACTGTCACTGGAATATAACTTCTTTCTAAAACCATTTGATTTTATTTCAGAATCTCTAGGATCTGCACACCTTGCTTCATGCATGGAAGAAACCTATGGGATTACATTTAAAAACATTATACATTATAATTTTGTAAACGGAGAATTAAAAATCTTAAAAATCAAAATCATTCACATTTTCCTATTGTAATTTAAAAAAAATAGGATTCAACTTTATAGTAAGCAGATTTTTGTTGGCACTTGAGAAAAGGGAGCAAGATGGCATTGCTAATTGCTCTTTTCCCTGCAGCCCTTAGCACCAGTTTGAATTTCTAAGGAACCCTCTGGGACAATGTGCTGAATGATTCTGTCAGAAAGGGAGAGAAATACTTCCTTTATCTATTAGAACTCAGCTCATCCACTCTGGGAAGGACCTTCTTATTCAGAGGAGCAAAGATGGGTCCAACTTATTGTTAAATCTTAGGAGTTTTGATTTATCACTATCAATCCTGAAAGATACACAGTGAGGCCTTCTATTTTTGTTTATTTTTCATTAAAGCATCTTTGTCTCCTCTAAAGGGCTATGATTTGAAAAGAACTATCAACAACATCTCTCCCTTTAGTCAGGGTTTCTTTTTGTTTGGTTTTGTCACATGGATGAATTGTGAATTCATGAGTTATCTGATTGTATTGTAAAACAGGTAATCCTTGCTTAGCAGCTGCCTTGTTTAGCAGCCATTTATGTTATGAGAGAGATAAAAAAAGTACTTTGAAACCTATCTTCACATTTACAACCTTTGCAGGCCTGTAAAGCAAAGGAAAGCTGAAATAAGATTATAAGCATAGTCAGGGTTTCACTTAGTGACCTTTTGGTTAATGACTGGGTTGCTGATCCCAACTGTGGTTGCTAAACAAGGATTATTTATGTATCCCCAATTCACTCTTAATTTTACTACAAACTTAACAATCATGTCTTTTGTTCTGCAGCTGACATTTACATTTAGATGAATTTATCATACCTGGTATGTTTTTTCAACTTACCATATTAAAATCTTGAAGATGGTCTTCGCTGTGTAGTAATTCTTTCATATTAGTGAATTCTTCATCGCTATTCTCCCTCTTGATATTTGTACTGCATTCTTTGAAAGTTTGGTTTCAAAGTATCAAAGCAATGATGGGAGAGAGAAAAAAGGACTTAGATCTAAGTTAAAAAAAACCTTCTATAGTTATAATATTTGTTAACAAAAAGTAAGCTCCAGCTGGTGAAAAAAAAAATATTCCGAAGTCAGGTTAATTTATTTCAGACAAACTTTTAGACGTATTTTGAAAAAGCAATTAAGTAGATCAAGTGGTACTGGTACTTTGATAAGTCAGCCCCAAGATTCTCCTATGACACCACTTTTAATTTCTTCCTGTTCACTTTATTCATCCACAGAATGCACAATCAACATTTGATACTATAAAGCTATGACTGAACTCATTTACATCTGGGTACAGCCCTATTGCCCCAACAAGAGTTTCACCCATATCTCTGTGGATAATGAGTTTTAGTACTTTGCACTCAAAGCTAAACAGAGTCCAAATCCACTGGTAACTAAGATGCTGCAGCAGCTTTCAAGTCACTGTTTGTAAGATAAATAGCCAACACTGAACAAGCAAGGAAAGACTATCACTCCAATTTTAAGTGCCAAACATTTATTGGTTTGGCAAGCAAAAAGAATCAATAGGCAACTGCTCTCCAACAAATACCGGTATTAGTTCTGAAACTAAGGTAAACTTCCCTGGTGCAACACTTTCAAATGTTTTATTATAAATTCATACTGCTGGTATGTGCAATATTTTTGATCCAATTCTGAAAACGTTGTTTTGGAACACAAAAAACCAGAAATGCTTCATGTGTGGTGACTCAATAAAGCAAGAGTGTTTACTTCAAACAGTGCAGCTTATTCCATAAGGTCATTCAAATTCCATATGGTCAAAAGAAAAGTTTTGAACTGAATTTAAAATATACAACCCAGTAGGCTGTGTGTACATTATATTGGTATCTATATGACCTTCCTCTTGAAAGACACTTGGTTAACACACCCTGAAGATGTTCCAAAGCAAAGGAGACTGGAAGCGTCGCGGCAAGACAGGCTCAGTGGAAAAGCCAGCCGGACGAACGATCGCCGGGGGGGTCTTCGGACCAGAACCATCCTGAAGGGACAGTGAAGAAGGAAAAGCGTCTCGGATGACCCAGAAGAACAGGCAAGTTCCTCAAGCGCTCAGAGACAGCTATTTGGATCAATGACCACTACAAAGCTGGGGCAACCGGACCAAGTTTAGGTGCAGGAGTGGTGAATGGACAAAGTGCTGTAACTGGGTGAGAAAGAGACCAACTCACAGGTAAAGGCAACTTTCATTTTGGAATTTTAAAGAATTTCCCTAAGCTGAAATAGCGGCTAATTGGCACCTGGGAACTATATAAAGAAAAGGAAAAAATGGAGACTAAAACATTCAAGCTCAAGAAGATCTCTTGTATTTTGGATACAAATTTTAATTGGAGAAATCAAAATAATAGAAAGAAGAAATTGGTGAGAAAATTCTTTGTTTTTGTGGATTTAAAACTGCTACTGGATATTTTTGACAATCAGCTGGGAGCATATTGTGGATTGGAGAGTGCCATCTACTGGAGAGAAGAAAATATTGCAACAAGTGCAACAATTTGTGCATTACAAAAGAGAAAGTGCATCTGACTGGCTTTGGCTGAAAGAAGATAAAAGGGAAAAGCTGAGAATTTTTAAGGAGTGTTCTGTTTTGCCTAGACTGTTTGGCTTTGTTCTTTTATGACAGCGGAGGACAAATAAACTTTGGAACTGGATTTTGGACTATTACTTAAATTGGATTTAATAAAAATTGAATAAAATTAAAAGAGACTATATGGACCTTAAGTTTGAATTTAAAGTGATATAACAAAAAGCTTAAATTGGCAATATGGAGATTTGGATGTATGAAGAAATATTTGCTATGTTAAAAGATATGGGTGAAACGGTAAAAGGTGACAAAAAATTAGAAATTTGGCTGGAGTGTGAAATAGTAGATGAGTCAGAAACCATATTGGGAGATTTTGAGCAGAAAATAGAAGAGAGGGTGGTGAAAAGAAATGAGAAGCAAGATAATAATATAATAGAAGAAGGGATTGAAAGCAAAAAACAATTGAATGATTCCATTGGGGTTTACAGTGGCAAGAAAAAAGTGCAGAGAGGAGATTATTACTTAAAAAAGAATCAATTAAAGAGTAAAATGTGAAATGGTGGGAAGAGATTAGAGAAATCTGGGAAGACCACACAAATAAGAAACTTAAGAGAGAAAAGACTCAAGAGAACAGTTACAAGATACACAAAAATAAAAAGAAGAAGCTAAAGGAATGGGAAAATCTAGCAAGAGATGGAATCTTTGAGGCACCAAAGGAAAATGGGTAAAAAAGAAAGGTGGACGGAAAGAAAGAAAGAAAATAAGGGCTATATTAATAGACTTAACAAAATTGTATTAATATTGTTAATGGTGGATAGTTGAATAAATGACAAGGCTTATGGTAAAATGGTTTAGTTGTATTTAAGATATATATACCATTCATGTCAAAACAGATTTAGTAGAAAAAGTGGGGTGAGGAACTTGATGTATTTTTAATTGTGGATTGTTAATTAAACTAAGATTATTTTTTTTTAAGATTTGAGGGTGATGATGGATACTGATTAGAGGAATAGAACAGTAGATTGAATGTGAAAAGGAAATTTGCGTTACTTTGAAAAATAATCTGAGATAAATTAATTAAAATATGGAGAGAAGTGATAATATAGAAGGATAGAAAATATGAGCAATGTATGCAGTAAATAAGATAATTAAATTGACGTTAATGTAAGGGATTAGGAATTTGGGCAATTAGTAAATTATGTATGTAATAATAAAAAAATAAGATAAAGAAATATGTATGAGTCCCTCGGGAAAGGGCGGCCTATAAATCCCAATAAATAAATAAATAATAAATAAATATGGATAATACTTCAAGTTTGGAACTGAAACAGATGATAGTAGAATTGATTATGTATTGAAAAACTATGTATGATTACCAAATGTGACCCGGACAACACTTTGTGCCGAAATTATGTACTGTATGTTTGAAAAAATAAAAAAAAACTTTTTATTAAAAAAAGATGTTCCACAGCAAAGATTGATGTAGTGGTGAGCTTTAATTTCATGTCTGAATAAGGAATAAGTAGGGAAACTACAATGCAAAGACAATTCTTTGAATGTAGACAATAAATACTTTGGATGTATCTTAATTATGCAGCCCCAGGATTAGACAGAAAAACAATTCATTATGAAATAACTGATCTGTAGGGTTAGCACAACAGATATTTCCTTTTCACTTCTGTGAAGAAACTCAGAAATCCCTGCACCACAGTCCAACAGAGAAGACCTTCCTTAATAGCGGTGTCCTAAGTCAGGGGTCCCAAAGTCATCTGTTCATTACCCCCGCATGAAATTTCGTATTGTTCATCAAACTCTCCAAACATTCATTGTATGAAAATATTTAATAAATACTACTTTCATAAACAATACTACAAATAATAACAACAACATCAACTCCTTGGATAGTCCTATCAATCCTTTAGATTGATACTGACCATTCCAGGAAACCCTAGAAGGAAAGCACACTCGGGATATATAAGAGAACATAGTGCTATCTTGAGATGATAAGCTGATAAGAGCCTACTTCCCCTCTCCTGCCCTGTTATTCAACTTAATACAGCCACTTAAACAGTAACAAGACATTTGCCATATTCAAATAATTGCCTAACTCATTCATGCCTAGGTCACAAATTGTCATGTTTATCTTCCACATTCTATTCGTAGAAGCTTATGGTTTTTTCATGTTACTACATTAATTCTACTCTGTTTATTGTCTTAGCAGTAATTGAAGAAAGGGGAATAAACACATAAGATTGTTGGGATCATCTCTTACACCAAAGCTCTGAGAAACTTTTAATTCACTTGGCTCTGGTCATCGATGACCAGTTGTTAACAGTTGTAAAGCATGTGAAAAAGTCACCACATTTATTGAGTGTTTCAATTGTGGAGCAATTTCTGACATCACTACAGGGTAAAAATGGCTCCTATTTGTTCAAAAGGATGATTGTCCTTCTCAAAGTTGCACAAAAAAGGAGCAAATTGATGGTTTTTCCCAACACTACATTCATATGCCAAGAACAGGTGCCCCTACTGCCCCATGTACTGTATCTTATAGCTTTTAAAGAGACAAAAACCCTCTTGGAACAAAATGGTGACTACCCCATATAGAAATAGTGGCAATCTCACTGGCAGCTGCTGAAGCTGTAGATCTTCCTTGTTGTCTATATGACAAGCTGTGAGAAGAATATCCTTGCTTCTGTGTATGTTGAGTGTCTGCCTGGTTACCTGTATATAAACAAAAAAGGGCAGATATTGTACAAACATACATATATATATGTATATATGTATGTATGTATACACACATGTATACATATTCATACATACTCATTCATTCATACATACATACATACATATTGCAAATTATCATACATACATACATACTGCAAATTATCCTAAATACACAATAGGGAAGGAGGAAATAGAAGCCGCACCTCCATCAATCAGCATGACTAAGGCAAAAACAACAAAGCTAATTGCAGGGGGGAGGCAAGGATGTGGGCCCATCATGCATGCAATGACCAAATTGCTCAGTAACACATAAAAGCAAATATCTCTTCAATGGTGATTTTACACTCTGACGATGTTATCAGATGCTAACGAAAGCTTAGTAAATAATTTTTTTAAGGTTCTGGAGATCGTGATGTGTCATTTCTTACACACACACACACACACACACCATATTTTTGGAGTATAAAACGCCCTGCCCCCCCCAAAGGGTGAAAATTTGGGTGCGTCTTATACACTGAATGTAGCCCACCCACCGAAAATGGGGTGTGTGGAGGCGGCAATTTGATATGGCATTCCTTGCAGCCTGAAAAAGCTGATTGTCGGGAGGCCGATCCAACCAACAATTAGCTGCTTGTGCTAATCAGGTTGTACTGACGCTGAAACGGGCTGTTTGCTATTTGCTGCAAGGAGGCAAATTTTTAGGAGTATAAGATGCTCCGGACTATAAGACACATGTACCTTTTTGGGGGTAGGAAAACAAGCAAAAGAACAATTGTTTGTTTTCCTCCCCCAAAAAAGGTAGATGTGTCTTATAGTCCGGAGCATCTTATACTCCTAAAAATATGGTACATACATATATATACACATAC